>SJYC01038656.1:0-64895 GCA_006408675.1 Madoqua kirkii
CTCTAGGCCTTAGGCTGTATTCAGGCACTCTGTTCCCTGGGGCTGGTTTAGACGGAGCCCAGCTCGACCCTTGTTCTGACCCTGGGCAGGAGGGGACGTCTTGTTTATAAATCGAAAGTTCATACCCACATCTGGTCCTCCTTGGGCTTTGGGCAGAGCGGGCGCCACGTCTGGGGTTGGGGTGGGGGAGGCGCGCGAGCGGAGGGACCCACCTGTGCAGGAAGTGCCGCTTGTGCATGGCCGCCAGCCCCGCTGCGATCTCGCACGCCAGCCTCTGCAGCAGCATGGTCTGTGCGTCCCCCCTCGCCGGCTCCGGCTCGCCACCTCGCAGGTAAGCCTTCAGGTCGCCCTGTGGGAACCAGTCCGGGTCAGTTTCCAGAGAGGACCAGGAGGACAGACGGGCGTCTCAAGCGACAGAGATGCTGACGTGACTTGGAAATTACTCAGAGTTGAGCTTAATTAAGAATCTTACTGAACACATTTAAAATTACAAAAAAAGCAATTCCAACCAAATACTTCAAAGCTTGAGAAAATGTCCTTCTTTTAGGATCATTCTAAATTCAACATTAGTTTACCTTTGTTATAGAAACACATGGATAACAACGGCTAAAGAAAAAGAGTAATAATAAAAGACAATTTTACACTGACACACAATTCACATTTAGTGCAGAGGTACAGAAATTCCCAGGTCACTGAAAGAAGAAGATGGAGAGTAAACAAGAGGGGCCATTCACACCACCTTCAAGGATTCCAGGGGAGATCACATCACAATAGCGTTCAAGAACAACACAGAGGGAAGGAAGGAAAGAAAAATGGATGGAAAAGGAAGAAAAAGCGTTTTCGAGTGCCGGTAATGGCTTCAATTCTTTGCCGGCGCCCCCACAGCCCCTGTGAAAAAGAACCCTAGGGCCACTTCAGCAACATTCACCATGTGACTCTAATTGAGTCTGTTCGAAGGACAGGAAATTGACCAAATTCACACTTAGACCCCAGCACACAGGTGTTTCAATGTCCCGGGTACTCGCGAAGGAACCCCCACTCCGCCCCTCACAACACACACACTCCTTGCTCGGTCTCTGTTTCCTTTCAGGGTGGTATGTCCTGGGGGATTTACCGTGTATCTCTTTGGGGAAATACACCTTTGAGGCAATCTTCCATGTTCTGCTTACCACATGATTAGGAATTTATTGATGTGATATAATTCCAAGGTAAAGCTTTATATATAATCAGTTAATAAAATTTAGAAAAAGCAAGTCAAAAGCTTTCAGTTTTCTGTAATATGAGTCAAAAAAGGATGTCTGAGGAAGAAAATTCCTTGACCAATTAAAAGAATAGAATACCTTCCTAACGACGGCTACTGAAGACAGCAAACTGATCAAACCTCCCAAATCAAACTTTAAAACAACATTCCTCTGCTGCATTTGTCCACACTCAATACTAAGTCTGTTCTAAGGTAACGTCTAAGTCCACACCAAGAACCTAAATTTGTTTTCATTCCCAGTTTCAATGATCTTTATATGGACGATAATGCTGGTATCAGGGGGCTCTCATGGCTGGGAAAGACTGAAGGCAGAAGGAGAAGAGCTGACAGAGGATGAGATGGTTGGATGGCATCACCGATTCAACGGACACGAACTTGGGCACACTCCGGTAGAGGGTGAGGGACAGGAGGCCTGGCGTGCTGCAGTCCGGGGGGCTGCAGAGAGTCGGACACGACGTGGGACGGAACGACAGCAACACGGGTGTCAGTCACTGTCGCCATCTGGGCTTTCAAGCAGGAGCCAAGCACTGTGCTGGGAGTTTCTGCACCTGTTACTGCAAATAACTCTCACAATTTGAACCACTTTCCGGACGTGGAAGAGGCTTAGGGAGGGTGAGAACTCTGCCCAAGGTCACAGAGCTAGCAAACAATGGGCCTGCACTTCCTCCCTTCGTTCACTTGCCAAGAAAATTCTATTTGGTGAGTGAATCCAATTAGTATGCAGATCAAATCAGTTATTTTACGAGAATGAACGTCAAGTCAACTAAAGTCGACCACACACTCTCTAGCTAGGACTCTCCCTGACTCAGCGAGCTGCTCCGCCATGAGAGCTGCCACCCTGGACCGGGGTGGGTGCTCACCCCCACCGCCGCGCCCCTGCTTCTCTGCAAACACAGCCTTTCCCCTTCTGCACCCCTGCACAACTGCAGTAGAGCTAGCAAACAATGGGCCTGCACTTCCTCCCTTCGTTCACTTGCCAAGAAAATTCTGTTTGGTGAGTGAATCCAATTAGTATGCAGATCAAATCAGTTATTTTACGAGAATGAACATCAAGTCAACTAAAGTCGACCACACACTCTCTAGGACTCTCCCTGACTCAGCGAGCTGCTCCGCCATGAGAGCTGCCGCCCTGGACCGGGGTGGGTGCTCACCCCCACCGCCGCACCCCTGCTTCTCTGCAAACACAGCCTTTCCCCTTCTGCACCCCTGCACAACTGCAAGCTGCTCCAGACCAGAAACACGTTTCTTCCCTGTTAAGAAAAACACATTCTCCTCGCCACCCAACACACCTTCACCCAGGCTAGGCTCTGTCCAGTGCAGAAGTGGTGGGGATAAGGGCTTCCCTGGCGGCTCAGAGGTTAAAGCGTCTGCCTGGAATGTGGGAGACCCGGGTTCAATCCCTGGGTGGGGAAGATCCCCTGGAGAAGGAAATGGCAACTCACTCCAGTACTCTTGCCTGGAGAATCCCATGGAGGGAGGAGCCTGGTGGGCTACAGTCCATGGGGTCCCAAAGAGTCAGACACGACTGAGCAACTTCACTTCACCATGGGTGACAATTAAACTAACCCAGAAAAACTCCAGCAGAAAGCATGGGGCCTACAGGCACATGGGATTTTCATAAGGTAGCCCACACGGAAACGAAATATGAGAACAGAGAGCTAAAGTTTATTCACCTTACCGGTGAAATGACAACTTAAAAGGCATCTGTCTAACCCCCTTCCTTCAACGTCCATCTAAGGAAAAAACTACCCTCACACAAAAGTAGGACTATGCTGTTCTGCGCCTGGCCAATTCTCAAAGCAAACAGGAGCTGCTGGCCAACAGCAAACACTTCCCAAGTGATTTTGGCCGTGAAGGCAGGAACGGCGGAGTGGGTGTAGCTGTTTTTCAAGGTTACCTGAAGTATATTCCTTACCACTCACTGTTCTTAAGTTATCTTCTCTTCACAATAGGCCACTCCCCAAATTTCACCAGGAAATAAAGTATAATAAACAGAAGGAGATTTTGCTTCAGCTCTGAAGGTTTCCAGCTTGGCAAAAACTCAAGTCTCTCGCCACCTGCACTGGGGTGGGGAGGAGGGAGGGAGGGTGAACATGGCCCGGGCAAACAGGTCTCTAACCTGCAGAGTCAACATCAGTGGTTCCTGAGGAACAGAACAGCTTCTCATGGACTGGGATGGGCTGGGAGGGGCCCAGGGCTACTTCTATGTTTTAGAAAGAACCCCAGCGCTCTCCTGGCACCACCATGCAAAAGAAAAATCAGCATAAGATCTTCAACTACAGCAAAGGTGTTTCTATAACTACTAAAAATGGATCCATTCTATCCAGAACAGATGAAGCTGTAAAATTTAGGCATCTGGCTTACGCTTTAATGATGCTGAGTGAGTCCACTGGGATTATTACTTTGGCCGCAATGGCACCCACTCCAATACGCCTGCCTGGAGAGTCCCATGGATGGAGGAGCCTGGAGGGCTGCAGTCCATGGGGTCGCTGAGGGTCGCTGAGGGTCAGACACGACTGAGCGACTTCACTTTCACTTTTCACTTTCATGCACTGGAGAAGGAAACGGCAACCCACTCCAGTGTTCTTGCCTGGAGAATCCCAGGGACGGGGGAGCCTGGTGAGCTACCATCTATGGGGTCGCACAGAGTCGGACATGACTGAAGTGACTCAGCAGCAGCAGCAGCATTACTTAAAAAGAGAAACACTGAGAACAGCAATGTATTCTCAAACAAAACAAAGTTTCCTTTATCCAAGTTTTAAGTATTTCTCACATCCTCCCTAAAGCTCTTCCGTAAAAAACTCAAGAAAACCTTCCGACGCTAGATGGCAGCAAAGCACTGGTACTGAGACCTCAGACACCAGAGCAGCAGCTTGGGCCTCTATAGGGAGGCACTCGGACCTTCAGGTGCTTCCTCAGGAGGACCCTCCCAAACCCCAACACCGGCCGCCCCGGGTGCTCTGTCCAGGTTTCCACCGGACACGGAAAACCATGAATTCACGTCAACACGGCGTAAAAACCCGCCCAACAAGCAAAGATTCGAAATTACAACTGCTCATACGTTTAACAGAAGGCTTTGGGAGAAAACTTTGTTTTTAAACAAAAATTTGATTGAAAGGATGAAGGAATGGCATCGACAGCCACCTGCTCAGCATCCACTGAGGAAATGAAACCTCTGCCCCAGGCGGGAGGCCCTGGGAACCGCCAGCCCGAGGGTTCTCGCTCCTCACGCGGACTGCGCCTCCTGCCCTCAAAGGCTCTCAAGACCCGCCTGTCCACACCCACACCCCCACAGCACCTCCTCCATCAGGAACTACCATCCTGAGCCCATCCGTCTCTGCTCTAAGAATCCGCCCGCAGCCCTCGGCCTGCGCCCCGGCTCCTGGGCCCCTCCCACCTCCCTCGTATGGACACGGGCTTCGGCCTGCCGCCTGGCCTGCCCCCGCCCCCAGCAGGCTCGGCCCCGGCTGCCCCATCAGCTAGCCCCGGCGCCGCTGCCGGGGGCCAGGTCGGCGGCCACCAGCAGAACCCAGGGGGGCCGCTCCTTCCTCCCCCGCCGGCCTCGCCTTCCCAGCTCCCCGGTCGCTCCCCTCCAGGCCCTGTGCGGAGTCTTCTCCCTCCCCCTGGTCAGCGGGCACGGGCACAACCAGGGCTCTGTCCATGGTCCTCACCCCTCCTCGCCACGACACCTGTTCCGGGGTGGGCGTACCACCCCACAGGCACTGAACATCACCTCTCACACGCTTCTCGGGCTCAGACCCCACCCCCACTGCCGAGCCCCAGGCTCATCTGTCAGCTGTTCACTCAACACCCTTCCCAGGATGCCCGAGAGGCACCTCCAACCCAACGCACACAGTGCAAAGCTCTGAGATCTGCTTTGTCTCAGGAACTGGCATCTCCGTTTCCCCAGGGCATTCAGCCAAAACCAGAGTCCTCATTCTGGAGTCTGCTCTGTGCCGAGACGCCCACCACCGCCCATCACCAAGTCCTGGACCTACAGTCAGAGAGAGCCTGGCCCATGGGCCCAGGGCAGCAGTCACATGCTGGGGAGAAGGGGCCACTGGCTGGGCCCTGAGAATGCGGCACCCCCCCACCAGCCGCCCACATCGCCCCACCGCCAAGCCTGATCATGCCATGTCGTCATTTGGCACGTGTCCCCTCTGCGGGCTCCAAGATGGGGACACTGTCCACGTGTCCCCTCTGCTCCACCGTAAGCCAATGCCCCCGCTCTTTTCCTCACACTCCTGAGGCACAGGGCACATCACTCATCTCCGTATGTCTGGAAGGGTCCCTGTGTGTGGGCTTACTTCACAAGTTCATTCGTGAATAAGACATGGCATCTCTGAACAAAAGGCCAATTCAGGGAGGCCTGCTGATGGAACACAAATGTACAGGCATTAACCCCACCTGATACAAAAGTATGTAGAATAAAATTAAGCTATCAGTTAAAATCTCCACTTCACCACAGCAAACACGAGACTCAGACAAGGAGGCGGTGAGAGAAAGCGTGGTCCTGGGTGTGGCCGGCAAAGCCCTGTTCCTCCCTCGCAGCAGTCTTCTCATCCGTAAAGTGAAGTTGCGGCACCTGCTTGGAAGACTTGGTGCCCAGCACGAGGTCCGGCACCATCGGGGCCCGTCTCCCCACCCACGCCCAAGTGGGCAGGGCCATGCTTCCGTCAGCCCCAGAGCCTCTCCTGAGCTGCTGGAGCCAGCCGGCCACAGAGGTGCATGGAATTCTACCCAGATGCCAAAAACGCTCCCTGGCCAAGGAAAGACTCTCATCTCTGCTTCAGGGTCTGGGACGGAGGCAGAACTGCTGATTCTCACTGGAAGCAAGACAGAGCGGAGCGGAACCTGCTTCCGCCTGTCACTTCGGCCTGCAGTCTGACCTCCCAGTGGGTGGCCTCTGCTCGACTCCCTTCCAACCGATTCCTCCCAGCAGATGCCAACCTGCCTCCCCGATCGTGGTGCTCTCGCCCACTGGTCCCCAGACCCCCCCCAACCCCACACGTGCACACCATCAAGCTCCCCTGCCTGGCTCACATGTCCTTGAGACCCTTTCTTGCTGAGCAGAGTCCATCCGCCCGCCTGTCCACATTCAAACCAAATACCTCCTTCTTTGTGAAGCCTTCCCCAATGAGCCTACTTAGAACTGCTATACAGAACTACCCAAATCTTTAAATTACAATCAACTTAAGAAAATAAGAAAAATGAATAAATGTAACTAACATTTCCTGAGCACAGTATGTGCCCAGCAATTCATATTCACCATCTTATGCTTGGGCAGTCCCTGGGAGAGCCAGGATCACCCCCATTTTACAGATACTTACACTGAGGCTTCAAGAGGTAGGGCCTTTCCAGGGAGACCCACAAGCAGGTGGCAGGACGAGCGTGTGAAGGCAGGCCCGCCTGGCCCTCCAGGCAGAAAAGGCAGGATGGGGGTGGCTCGCCGTGCTCCCCAGAGTGTGGGGCACAGCCCTCGGTTCCCAACAGGTACTCACACACTTTTGCTGAGTGAGTGATCCTGACCCTACTCTCATGGCCCACCCACAGACACACACAGGACACACCAGAGCCCCCGCGGCCACGCGTTCCACACGGCACCCTGCGCTGAGCCCTCCGCCCACGAGCACTGCACCCACCCTCGGCAGGACACGTCGGTGGCTGCAGGCCAGCTACCAAACCCTGCAGACTTTTTTATTTGCTTTCATAAAAATTCTAAGAGAAAGTGTCTTTCAAAAAGAGACCAGTAATTCCATCTCGCGAGGAATGACCTAAGTAAGTACGAAAACATTCTCTCCTTTCTCCTCAAGAGATGTTATCTCTGAGCACGCTCCCCGCCTGGTGACGACACCGGGGCCACCGTGCCCTCGCCAGCTTCTGACCTGCTGAGAGCCTGTGCAGACAGTGGCCCCCGTCACGGTGGCCACGGCTGCCCCTTCCGGAGCCTGGACCGGCAGCCTCTGTCCTCTGGACCCTGGCCAGAGGGCGCCTCTGCCTCGGATGGTGTGCCTCTGCTCAGGCCGGCCTCTTTCTGGGAGGGTCCTGGGGCACCTAGGCTGGGAGCAAGGTTCAGGGGAAGCTGGGCTTCAGGGTGCTCTGGGGACATCCCTGCAGTCCAGGCAGGCAGGCATCTCCAGGGCTCACGGAGGCAACGTGAGCTGAGCATTCTGTCACCCAGCCTCTGAGCATGCTGAGCCCAAGACCCTGACCACAGTGCCCCCGGTGAGGCCCAGCCCCTGCTGCTGGGAAGCTGGTCTTTCTGACATGTACTAGGGTCCAGAGGTAATGAGCAGGGAACTGCCCTCAGAGACAGATGTGACCCCACCAGGGGCACGGTGGGGGGCTCCCTAGGTTAACGGCCTTTCCTTAACACGAGATTGCTCATTCTCAGTGCTGACCGACAGACTTTCCACGAGCACCCCAGCCTCCACCAGGTGTAGTTAACACTGGTAGAGCCCCTTACATAACAGGAACTAATCACCAATGTCTTTTGTGTGTGTGATGAAAACCATGTCACACAAGGCTACCCCCTCGAGCACTTCTCAGTGTCCACTTCCGCGGCATTAAGTCCATCCACACGGTCGTGCAGCCCTCACCCCCATCCACCCTCAGGACTCTCTGCATCTTCCCAAACTCAGACTCTGCTCCCGGCTCAACAGCAACTCCCCCAGCCCCTGGCACCCACCCTGCCACCTCACCCCGGAGGGGCCACTCTGGGAACCTCATGCACGTGGACTCCTACAGTACGTGTGTTTTGTGACCTCGCATATTTCACTGAGCATAATGTTCATCCATATGGCAGCAGGTGTCAGAATTTCCTTCCTTTCTATGGCTGAGTACTATTCCAGTTCACAGACAGACCCAATTTTCCTTATCTGTTCATCCACTGACGGATCCCTGGGCTGCTTCTGCCTCGTGGCCACTGTGAATAATGCTGCTATGAACACGGGCATGAAAATGAGACTCTGCTCAACTATTTGAACATGTACCTAGACACGAATCTAAACTCAGCACCTGAACCCATTCGGAAGAAAACATCAAGCTTTTACTATTCCAGGAAAAGCAACAACACTGCCCAGTAAGACTTTCAGGAATGCACAGACGGGGTGAAGAATAAGAAAATGACAAAGCACATGAGCTGGTTTTATAAACCACCTCGATTAGCCTGCAAATGTGCCATTTCAGGAAGATGGTGACTCCCACTTCTTTCTCTTATGCTTGCTCACAGAGAGTGCTCCCATTGCTGTTTATAAGCAGGATCAGGAGCCAATCAGGGACCCAAAAAAGACACCATTAAATGTCTCACAAAAGCAGAACTTTGACAAGCAGGCCTGTCTCATCACGTGAAAATGCATCTTCGGTACTTTCTCCACAGGCTGGGCCACCTGTCACACTGGCCACCCGGAGCTAGGTTAAAAGGAGTTATTTTCATATTCTATTCAATAATAACCAAGGATCATGTATATTATACCTCTGATAACACTGAGATATCCAAAATCAACTGTGCAATAAAACTGTCATCTGTCTCATCACATGAAAATGCATCTTCGGTACTTTCTCCACAGGCTGGGCCACCTGTCACACTGGCCACCCGGAGCTAGGTTAAAAGGAGTTATTTTCATATTCTATTCAATAATAACCAAGGATCATGTATATTATACCTCTGATAACACTGAGATATCCAAAATCAACTGTGCAATAAAACTGTCAGAAACACGACTGGGAACTCCTTCCTCCCTGCTCTCACACCTTTATGAAATAATCCGGCTAAGTGGCAGTTGTCACATGTCTGCTCCCTCTAGGCAGGAGACCCAGAGGACAATGACCAGTTTTCTCTTTGGGTCCTGTGAGAGCAGGGAGCTGCCTTTCTGCAGCAAGTTAAGTGTTCAATCAGGAAGCAGCTTCCACGACGGGAGAAGCCGGTGGGGGCGGGGGCACAGACAGCAGTGAGATTAACTCTGGTTTCCTTACAAGGAGAGAGAGCTCTAGGAGGTGTCTCCAGAGGAGAGTTAAGTCCATTAATTTTAAACTTTGTTACCTAAAGGTCCATGTGGCAACTTCTGGTGTAACCATACACCAGAAACAGTATCTACAATAGGAGATGGGGAAAACTGAAACAAAAAAACTTAAGGATCCAAACCAAGGCTAGAAAAAGAGCAAATAATAAAAGTTGAAACAGGTAGGAAAAACGATAAAAAATAGGCAGGTAACATTCTAAACATCACAGCAGGTACAAGAAATACAAATGGACAACCTGTTCCACTTTAAGTGCCCAAGACTGACAGATTAATAAAATTCTAACAATAAGCTATTTACAAGAGATGTCAACCAGAGGAGTGGCAGACCTAAACCAGGCAAATTCTAAACCGAAAGAAAGCTGGCAGAGCTACATTAATACTGTTAAAAAGACTATCCTCAGAAACGCTTTTAATGTTAGAGAGTCCCTTTCCTAATAATAAAAGTTTCAAATTACCGGAAGTTATATCTATTCTAAATTTGTATCCCTGACGCAGTAGGTATCAAAATGTACGAAACAGAATAACTAGAACTGTAAGAAAAAATAAGGAAAATATGTAACCAGAAGATGTTAACATGCCTCTCAATACCTAACAGAAAACTGACCCAGGCTCCCTCTGCTCTTGTCCCACCTCCAAAGATGAGGAGCAGACAGAAGATCTGAATAGCCTCATAAACGGGACCCAAAAGGCCCACACAGACATACTGTACTCATCACCAGAACAGACATTTCCCGCAGAGGCTACAACCTAATAAAACGCTGACCCTGGAGTGGAGATGAACGTAGCCGGGAAGAGGGCTGCATCCGATCCCGAGCTGACGAGGACCCCCTCTGCTCAGGCACGAGGCTGAGGGCGAGGGAGGGGAAGAGTTTACTGCAACATAATCCACTGAAAGCGAATATAGACAGTTTGTTAATTATGTTTCTTTGGAATAGAATTGAAAGCCGTCCCTCATCCAGCATTTCAATCTGCCAGAAACACTTTGCTAAAAACTTCTGAAATACGTGACCTTGAACTTGTACTAGAAACTTACCAGGTCACAGAACTCGAACACCAGAAGGTAGGGGATTGCTTCTACACACTGTCCGACACACTGGAGGACATTTGGATGCTGAAGGATACTGGTGAAAAAATAAAAGTCACAGCAGTGTTCATGAGGGAGCAGGCCAGTAAAACGGTTCAAACAGTAACCCCAAACTGAACATCCTTAACGATTCAAAATACGATCAACTGAAAGTGCATCAGAAGATCATATTTAACAGATGCAGTCTAAGTTATGTATTGATTAAATAATCCAAAGGCAAGCAGGTGAACATTTTCACAAGTTAAAACAACTTCTATCATTAGAATCTTTTAACTCTGGTAATTTATAGCTATCATTTTGAAGCAGCACTTAAAAGGATTATATTCAATAAGCATTTCAACCTATACATTAAGTAACCCGGTTACTTCTAAGCTATCTAGTTCATATACTGTTTTTATAAATCATTGTATATGCTAACATTTTTGAAAAATATGTTGTCTAAAACAAAGCTAAAAGAAAAAAAGATGCCAAAATGGTTTTTCTTTTTTAAAAAAGTCTTTATTTTGAAGACAATAATGAAATGAGAGTAAGCTGCAAAGACAGCACAGAGGGCCCAGGCTCCCTTCACCCAGTTCTCCTTCCCGGTGGCACCTAACACAACGCAGCCCTGGAGCCAGGGCGCTGGCCTCGGGGGCAGTGCTCTGCGTGCGCCTGGGTTGTGTTGCCAAGTGTGCAGACTCATACAACCACTGCACAGTGGAAACACACAACCGCTCCCCCCTCCAAGCTCTCTGTGCCACCCTCCACAGTCTCACCCCAACAACCCCCACCAGCGGTCCCTCGGCCCTGCCAACCACTAATCTGGTCTCCTTCCCCATGCCTCATTGTGAGACGATTATGTAAATGAAATCACACAGTGTGTGGCCTTCTGAGGTTGATTTTTTCACTCAACATAATGCCTTTAGGATTACCCAACTTGCTGCCTGCATCAGGGGTCCCCTCTCATTTACCACTGAGCAGAATTCCATGGGTTGGATGGACCAGTTTGTCCAAACCAGTCACCTAGGGATGGCATTTTAGTTTTCCCAGTTTGAGGCTATTATAAATAAAGCTCCTATAAACAATCATGCAAGAGATTTTGTATGGAAATAAGTTCTCTGAGATAAACGGCCAGGAGCGCAACAGCTAGATTATAGGATGTGATGGCTAATTCTGTGTCAGCTTGGCTGGGCCACAGCGCACAGACATTTGGTCAAATGTTATTCTGGACACTTCTGTGAGGGCGTTTGGGGATGAGATCATCATTAAATCAGCTGACTTTCAGTAAAAGCAGACAGTGCTCCATAATGTGAGTGAGCCTCGTCCAATCAGTGAAGACCTTAACAGAACGAAGACCAGCCTCCCCCAGTGGAGAAGGAATACTGCGAGCAGACGGCCTCCACGCTTGAGCTGTAACAGAGGCTCTGCTCCGTGTCTCCAGCCTGCTGGCCCTGCCCTGCAGACTTGCCAGACTCCGTAACCGCCTGAGCCAGTTCCTTAAAAAAAATCACCTACCTACCTACCTCCCTCTATCTACCTACCTACCTATCCATTCATCCACCTACCTACCTATCCCTCTACCTACCTACCCAGCTATCCATCTATCTACCCACCTATGCATCTACCTACCTATCCATTCATCCATCTACCTACCTACCTCCCTCTATCTACCTACCTACCTATCCATCTACCTACCTACCTCTATCCACCTACCTACCCAGCTATCCCTCTACCTACCTCCCCAGCTATCCATCCCTCCCTCTCTCTCCAGACCCTGCCGGCTCGCGTTTCTCTGGAGAACTGTGACTGATACGTATGGTGGTGCAGTGTATGTTTGGTTTTTTAACAAAGTGTCTAACTAGTCTACAGTGACTGTACCGTCGTGACCTACTTTGAAGAATTCTCTGGTCAAACTGTCTAACCCCAGAGATTCTTCTGGAGACGTTTTAGGTTTCAAACTCCATTTCTTTAATAATTCTGTTCAAATACTCTATTTCATACTGAGTGAGCTGCGGCGGTTTGTGCCTTTTGAGTAACTGGTGCATCTTACCTGAGCTGTCAAGTATCCACACTAGAGCTGCTGGTCCCGTTCTATCAGGGTCCGTAGGAATCTGTGTGTGCTCTCTCCTGTTCTCTGTCAGTGTTGTTCGAGGTTTTCCACTTTTTCTGTCTTTCCAAAGAGCCGGCTTCGTGTTTCACTGATTTTTATCTGCCATCGTTCTGTTTCTGCGCTTTTCTTTAATATCCACTCCTGCTTGCACGGAGTTCATTTTGCTCCTTTTTTTCTGGTCCCTTGACGTATGAGCTGAGATTATTGACTTGAGACTCCCCTTTTCTAATGTAATCCGACCCCATAGGTAAGACGGTGCTTCCTATCCCTGCTTTTGACTTTGTGTCTTTTGTTTTCAGACGTTTGACTATGATGTGTGTTGGCACACATTTCTTTGGGTTTATCCTATTTGAGATTTGCTCCATTTCTTCAATCTGTAGGTCTGTCTTTGCAAAATGTGGAATAATTTTCAGTGAATACTTCTTCAAACATCTTTTTAAGCCATCTTCTATCTCCTTTCAATCTGGGTCGTTGTGATCTTTTGTTCAAGTCCTCGAGGCATTTTTCATTTTTTTTAACTTATTTTCTTTTTGCTGCATGAGTTGGGTGATATTTATCTTCAACTTCACTAATGTTTCTCCTTTGTCCTCTCCATTCTGCTGTTGAACTCATCCACTGAGTTTTTATTTTGATTTTTTCAGTTCTGAAGGGTCCATTCAGCTCTTCTGATGTCGTCTATATCCCTGCTGAGACTCTGCATGTTTTCATTTGTTTTAAGGGCACTGTAATTTAAGTGCTCCCTGAAGCATTTTTACAATGGCTGCTTTAAAACCCTTGTCAGATAATCCAAACATCGCTCTCATCTCGGTGTTGGTATTTGTCTTTGTGTATTTATTTTATTGAAGTATAGTCGAGTTTCAATGTTGTGTTAATTTTTGCTATACATCAAAATGATTCCGTTTTACACATACACATGCTGTTTCATATTCTTTTCCATTATGACCTATCTCAGGATATTGAATAGAGGTCCCTGTGCTGTAAGAGCTCGACCTGGACGCTTGCCTGTTCTCTATACAACATTGTGCATCTGCTAATCCCAAGCTCCCAGCCCGGCCTTCCCTCAGGCCCCTCCCACATGGCAACCGCACCTTCATTCCCTGCCCGAGAGTCTGTTTCGTAGATACGTTCACTTGTGTCATAGTTTAAATTCCACATTAAGTGATATCATATGGTATTTGTCTTTCTCTGTCTGACTTGCTGCAAATGGCATTATTTCACTCTTTTTTACGGCTGAGTATACTGTACACACCCCCTCTTCTTTATCCATTCGTCTGTCTATGAACACTTAGGTTGTTCCTGTGTCTATTGCAAACAGTGCTGCTGTGAACATACTGGGGTACATTACCTTTTTGAATTACAGTTTTGTCCAGATATACGCCCAGGGGTGAGACTGCTGGATCATCTATTTTTAGTTTCCTGAGGAATCTCCATACTATTTTCCATAGTGATGGCACTAATTCACATTCCCACCATCTGCTGTCTTTTCTTACTTGTGCTAAGATTTTCTTGGAAAGATGAGTAATTTCGATTGAAACCTGGACATATTGGGTCTTGTGCTATGAGACTCTGGATCTTATTTAAACTGTGTATTTTATAACCAGAAATCTCAAAGTGGTTTTAAACACCTGATTTTCAACAGACCACATTTAAAAACATATGCTGTGGTTCACTTACTAGTATGGTTCTCCATTTTTCAAAAAAGTGTCTTGTTCCTTTGGGCTTGCGCTTGCTTTTAACTCCTTCACGATTACTCTCGCTACACTAGAGCCTGTGTAGATCTCTCCAAGGAGCACCTAAAACCAAAGATGAGAAGCGGAACAGTTCTCCACAACAGTTTTCATCATAACCACGCTATCTACCCATTAACACGTGCTTCAGGTGTCATAAGGGGAAGCGGGGGAAGGAGGAAAAACAAATAATAACCAGAAATCTCAAAGTGGTTTTAAACACCTGATTTTCAACAGACCACATTTAAAAACATATGCTGTGGTTCACTTACTAGTATGGTTCTCCATTTTTCAAAAAAGTGTCTTGTTCCTTTGGGCTTGCGCTTGCTTTTAACTCCTTCACGATTACTCTCGCTACACTAGAGCCTGTGTAGATCTCTCCAAGGAGCACCTAAAACCAAAGATGAGAAGCGGAACAGTTCTCCACAACAGTTTTCATCATAACCACGCTATCTACCCATTAACACGTGCTTCAGGTGTCATAAGGGGAAGCGGGGGAAGGAGGAAAAACAAATAACTGGAGGAGGATGAACAGCTTCTAAAACCCCCGCCTCTTTTCCATTCTCATCACTCTTATGCCAGCAATCAGGAAAGGCTCTGATCAAGAAGCGAAGGCCTCCCTGGGGAAACGACACGCCCAGCAGTCCCGCCGCGCCCACTCCCACACGGTCTCAGGGGCCAGTGGGGAAACTCAGTCGACGCCACAGCGTGTAGAGAGATGTGCGATGGCACGCACGGCAAGACTGAAGCAGCTCTGCATGCTAACAGTGTAACAGGAGGAAAAAACGAAGGTGAGCAGACTGTACCTTTCCAAACCAGCCATTCCCAATTTCCTGTATGTAGTTCAGACTGTGGCGGGCAACTTGGGACTTCAAACCTTCTGTAGGAAGATCATTTAAGAAGTAAAGGTAAGGATTTAACGAAAAGACATAGTAAGTATATAACCTATAAAGTACAACTGCGAATATAAATGTAGTGTTTGCGACGATAAAGATAGAAATAAACGCTTCAGGGCACCTCTGACAGCTCAGCGGTAAAGCATCTGCCTGCCGAGGCAGGAGACACAGGTTCAGTCCCCGACCGGGGAAGATCCCGCATGCTGCAGAGAGACTAAGTCCGTGAGCCACAGCTATCGAGCCTGTGCTCCAGAGCCCTGGGATTGCAGCCGCTGAGCCCTCCCAGCCCGCACACCCCAGAGCCTGTGCCCTGCAACAAGAGACGCCGCAGCGATGAGAAGCCCCAGCGCTGCAACCAGAGAGAGGCCCCTACCTGTGGCAACGAGAGACAAGCCTACGCCTGCAACAAAGGCCCATCAGAGCCAAAACATAAGTAAACAAATTACAAAAAAAAGAAATTTTTAAACTGACAGTATTTGTGAAAAAGTATCCTGCCCTGACTCTGAGCTCCAACACCAAATACTCCAATCAACAGCCTTACTGTAACCACCAGTCACCACCACTCACTGGCCTTTACTCAGTCTTTACTTTTACGGGGGTTGGGGGCGGGGTGCGGAGTAGGGATCTCTAGACTGTTCCTCTCTGGAAACACTGAAACTCTTGTCACTAACTCCACCTCATCAGAACTCTGGAAGAAGGTAAGGTTTAGAGCAATCAAAGGGAACCAGGAGAAAGGCCACTGAAAAAGGGAGAATTTCTTTGGGCCTTTCATTCACCTACATCCCACCTCCTTCAGAGCACATCTTAAAAACAAGCCATATGCCAGAGTGGGTGCTGGTCCCAGAGGGAGCAGAGTGCCCTCCTTCCCCAGCAACTGTGTTTCTTTTGACCTGACCGGGGCTTCCCAGAAGGCCTGCTGCAGGGGAGCCCCTTCTTCCACTGAACTGGGCTCTGTCAGGACGGGGAGGCTTCATGTGCCTCGAAACAAGGAAAGCCAGGTAGACAGAGTGCTGCCACCTGGGGCAGAAAACAACGGAGGCAACAATAAACCAGCTGAAGCTTCAGCGGAGAAGCTCAGTGAAAACTGGAGTCGAGGGGAAAGGAACTCTTTTTAAAAAGCTGTTATTATGCACACGGGGTAACCTACAGAGCCAAGTGCCTCCTCAGGGAAGGACATCTGCTCAGAAGAGACCCAAGAACAGAGGCGTTGCCTCTGGCAGGAACTGAAGGCTAAGGCAGAGCTGTCAGGGGCCAGGCAGGGCACCTGCCCTGGCACAGAGCCAGGCTGTCAGGACCTAGCCAGCATCTGTTCCTTGTTCCCTTATTTATTTATTTTTTGCACATCATGTTATTCAAAATATCTCATTTTCAACAGAAAATTGCAAAACAAATAAAGAACAATAAATAATGGTACATGAACTGCTACAAAGGAAATTTAAAAGAAAGTGTCCCTGAGAAAACAGACACTGGCCTTACTGGACAAGAGCTTAAATCACATGTCTTAAACACGCTGAAAGGGCTAAAGGAAATCACAGACAAAGACCACAGGAAATTGAAAGAAGACCAATAAAGTGAGAGAAATTATTAAAAGGAGCCAAACAGAGTCTTAGAGCTGAGAGTGCAAAAACTGAAAAAAGAATCACAAAGGGGCTCAACCACAGATTTCCGATCATCAGTGAACTCGAAGGCAGGGCAAATGAGACTGCCCAGTCTGAGGAGCAGGAAGAAAGGAAGAAACGGAAACGTCAATGAACTTAAGTCTGACCGCCAGAATTGAGCTTCATAAAGAGCAGAAGGCAGAGAAATCAGCAACCAGAGGAGACCCGCAGTCCAATCATTTTATGGATTAGTAGAAAGGCTTCCTTTCTCAGGACTCAGAGGTTACTCATGGCAACATGACATCAGGACGTACGGCCTTACCTCCAGAAGGCTGGAACTGTGATGGAGCTGGTAGTGAGACAGCTGGCACTGAAAGTGTGAAGACTTCTGCTGGAGACTGGACAGAGGGCGTGTCTTCTGCTGGTGGTGTAAAATCAATCTCATCATCAAAATTATCTTCAAACTCCTAAAGTAAAGGAAGAGTGATGCTGTATCTAATATAAATCCACTTGAGGGCAAATACCCAAGATGCACGCTAACATGTGAGACATAAATGCTTATTCACCCTCTGTGACTCTAAACAGAATAAATAAGATCTGAAATCAATTATATCATATGTAACTTTTAAGACTGATCAACTTGAAGTTAAATGCAAAATTTTCTAAAATGACCCCTAGAACTTATGATTTCCAGGCTCAATATTTGAATTTTAGGTTACTATGAAAGTAAAAGTGTTAGTCACTCAGCCATGTCCAACTCTTTATGACCCCACGGACTGGGGCTAGCCAGGCTCCTAGACCTGTGGAACTCCCCAGGCAAGAACACTGGAGTGAGCTCGCCATATTCTTCTCTAAGGGATCTTCCAAACCCAGGGACTGAATCTGGGTCAGTTTGAGGCATTCTTTTTCCTACTATTGTTCACTTTCACAGATCTCTCTGCATACTGAATCAAAACATTTGTTTTTCGATTGTATATGTATTTCTGGTTTCTTGTGATTTCAATCAAAATAAAGACAGTTAAAAGACTCAGAAAAGATATTTTTAAGTGAGTTCTATTCCTCTGCCAAGAGTAACAATGCATAAACGTGCTAAACTAGGTGGAAAGACCATCAGGATCTGAACCATGAAGGTCAGTATTCAACTCTGAGTGCAATGAACATTCTAAGAACACCTGGCTTTCTAAAGATGGCGACATCAAAACGGAGGCGCACCAACTGAGCTGCGGACCCCTTTCAGGGACTCTCCAGCAGAAAGCCACCCTGACTCCTGCTACCACCATGCAGTGAGCTGGGCCTGTCTTGGTGTCCCTGTTAATTTAACATAGATACAGGCAACTGTCAAGGTCACTCATCCAGATAATTAATGAGCATTGCCCCGTCAGGTGCCATGACAGAAGCCAAACAAGGCTGGTGTCCAGCCTCTACGTGACCACTTTCCTTCCACCTCCCTCGGCCCCACCCCGCGCACGGGAGAAGCTGCCGGGGGTAAGGATGGATGTCACTGATGGAACACTTTATGTTCTCATACCCGTCACAGGTGCTGCCAAGAGCACTAGGGCACTCTCACTGTCTACTGGGGAGGGGAGAGGAGGACACTCCAATCTGTGAGGTCACCCCTAAACAGAAGAGCTTCGCCTGGTTTCCCCTTCGGACATTCCTCAAGGTTCTCTTGTTTAAGAAAAGACGTCATCCATCACTCCTAACCTGGGCAGCGCATGATATACCATTAGGCAGTAGGTAATTCTAAACACGGAGAGCGGTAACACAGCGTAACAGCAGCAAGGATGGGGCCGTGCGGGGACCCTGGGTCACTCTGAGCTACGCCCTCCACTGCCTGGGCGCTCTCCAGCAGGCCACTGGCTTGACCACGATGCAGCCTCCCAGGGGCCGTTCCATTCTGGAACGCCACCCCTCTAGGCCTACAGGAAAACCAGGAGTGCCAGACGATGCCTCCCGCCTTCCGTTCCTCGGCCTGAAGCTGGGGCGGGTCTTCTGCCCGTTGTCCCTGAGCCCCCACAGCACTCACCCGGGGAAACCTGATAAACACACACTCCCTGAGCCTCAGTCGTCACGGACATCCTGGGCCCACGTTGAGCGTCGGGGGGAAGAATGATTCAAGGCAAGAGTGAGGTCTCGTGGCGGGAGAGAGCCTGGCTTTCGGTTTCAGAAACACTGATCGGCCTTCGCGTCTGTCCCCAGAGGGCCAGGTGTCTGTGTCGGCTCCTCAGTGGCCTGAGTGCCCATCGCTGCAGCCCCGGGCGGTGCAGTCACCAGGCCCCGACGGGTCTGCACTGATTCCAGGGCCTCGGCGGTCATGTCCTCTGGGCGAGGAGTCTTCTAGAGACAATGACCCTTGCTAGGGAGTTTTCCTCCAGCCCCCTTCAGCCTTCCTCTCCCCCAACATGTGTAACACTGGCGTCCAGCCAAAGGAACAGCACGTCTTCCATCCTCAGAGCCGCCACCAGACCCAAGGTAAAGGGGAGTCACAACGGAAACAGGTGTGAGGCTGGAGAAATAAGGTCCACGTGTCCACAGAAGAGGGTCCCCCCTGACTTGAACCTCAGTCCTCAGGGCTCATGGGACGGCCCCAAGACTGTCATCAGGACTAAAGCTCTACCTGCAGGACCATTTTCTCTGCACACACATCCCTCTTTTTCCCCCTTCTTTCAAGTACTTCTTTTTAATAAGTCTTCACTGAGCCCTAAGCATCTAGCTGCAAGTTCTAGAGAGAATATCCCAGCTGGTTTCCAGCAGACTCTGCCCAGAAGCTGCCAGGCCAGCACCTCTATCTTCTCACACACACACACACACACACACACACACACACACCCCACCCCGGGCCAGCTTCATGACCCGCAGCGCTCCTGTCTGCTCCTCAGGGGGCTCAGGGCCTGAGGAAAACTCAAAGACGCTGCTCCTGACAAACAAAAGGCACGGGGGATCCCCTGGCTTCAGTGATTCAATAACCACAAATTCACCAGAGCTTGCAAGTTTAGAAAAAGAAGCAAAATCAGCCTTCTTCTCCCTACAGGCTTTACACCAAGTGAACTGAATCACCGTTCCTTATTCCTCACTCAGCAAAACTTCCATTAAAACAGGTGGGTGGTTACTGTCCTCGAGGCTCGCCGGGGGGCCAAATGCAGATGGCCTACTGGACCGAGGACATGAGGCTCCCCCCACCCACAGCGGGGCCACTGGCTTCCGCGCGGTCTGGGGCTCACGTGGCCACAGCGACAGAGGAGTCAGCGAAGCAGCCCCAACAGAGGCTGCCGGCCCTCAGGCTTACCGCTTACAGCGGCTCTACTTCACTTTCTCAGTTACTATCTGGCCCCTTCAGGAAAGAACAGCAGCAGACTGCCAGCCCTGTTCCCCGGGGCCCATGCTACACAGCCACGCTACTGACGAACATGTCCGGGGGTGACTTCCGAAGCTCCTCCCGTCTGTGCTCACCTTAAAGTCTATTTCTGGGTCCTTACAGCAGGATACACAGTTTGCAATTAACACTATTAATATCATTAAACTGCCCACAGAGAGGATCACAAAAGACGTGGAAATTTCCGCCACAGGTGTCTCCCCTGAAAGAGAAATAAACAATGTTAACACGGGCATTCGAAAATCGGCTTTAATAAGTGAATCAATATATTTTCTGCCAGATATAAATGGGATAAATAATATCCCACTAAAACTATGGGATAAATAATGTCCCAGTTAATAAGATAATTCTCAAATGCTCAAGATAGAGCTGATGACCAAGCTAGGATAAGAAGTTGAGAGTCTTTTTTTTTTTAACTCTGATTTCGAAACAATTTTAGATTTACAGCAGCTAGAGAGACAACGCGGAGCGCCCGTACACTCTTCCTCAGCTTCCGCCAGCCTGCGCATCCTGCGTGGCGCGCTTACCAGAGCTAAGACAACAACAGACACACTGCCCCACCAGCTGAGCCCCCAGCTGTACCTGGACTTCACCAGCTTTTCCATCAACACCCTTTTTCTTTGCCGGGATTCAACCGGGTCCACCAATGTCCTATCTACTCATCACGGCCTTAGTCTCATCCAGCCTCCAATGTCTCTGCCGTGCTTCACAAATGTGACACTTCTGAAGAATCTCTGTCAGTGACTCTGCAGACTATCCCTCAACTGGGGTTGCCTGATGTCTTCTCAGAACTGGACTGAGGTTACAAGTATGTGGGAAGAATCTAGAATACAGCCGGGTGAAACGTCCTTCCCGTGGCATCGTATCTGAGGCATGTGATGTTGGCACAACTCACTACTGGCTGCGTGAAGCTGGGTCCGGGGTCCCTGCTGGAGACCACCACAGGGAGCAGCCTCCTCTTCCCTCTGCACACTCCTCTCTCCAGAAGCCGGTCACACGCCTGGGGAAGGAATTCAGCTGTGCTTCTTGGGGGGGAGCAGGGTCACTGGGTGTGCAGGGGTCGGTTGAAATGACTGCGGTCACTGGTCGCCAGGGGAGCGCGCTGAGGCTCCGCCCACACACTGGGTCTCTGGAAGCTCTGATGGTGACTCTTCTGCTTCCCTTAGTCCTTCGACACACAGACTTGGGACTCTTCTGTAAAGGAGCGCCGTCCCTCTTCCCGCACTTCCAGTCACTGATAAAGTCATGAGCTCATAGACACTGATTCTATACTTTGGGCGACAATCCATTCTTCTCGTGACTCTGCAGCTCACACTGCTCAGCTGTGGCCCCATGGGGAGCTCTTTCAAGCTGGTGCCTGGGTCCTTCGGACATGCTTCCTCCTTTTTTTTTTTTTTACCTCCAACACTTCCTCACTCTGGTGCCACAGAAGGCTCTAGGCTCCCCTTATATTTTCCCTCTTCTGGCTTTACAACCAGCCGCTTCTCCAAGGAGCCCCAGTCACAATACAGAAGCTGAAAACACACGTGTGACTACGGCCTGTGACCAGTTTCTTCTTGGGGGCGGGGGACAGTTCAGAATAACCTACATCTTGAAAGGCCTGTTTCGAAAAGAATCTGCAGTACACACTGCGTGTGAGCCATTAAGAAGCAGCCTGCAACCCCTGTCAGGAGCACAGACTCTGACGGCTCACTCTCGGCAGATCCAGTTACCTAGACATCATCTTATTCAAGTAGGCTTACCCTGAACCTTTCTATTTTTCGTTAGAGCAAATTGTTCAGTCTCACCTACTGGTGTTTTACAAAGAAATATACTTTTCTTTCTGTCCTGCTTTGAGATAGAACATATAGCATGGTGTACGTTTAAGGTGTACAACATGATAATTTGATGTACGTATATACTGTGAAACGACTGCCACAGGAAAGTGAGAAACAAACCTTTCCACCTACAGCTAATCATGTGTTCAAAGGCACCAAGGAGGAAGCCTGGAGACAAGTGAAGGAACGATGCCACTGTTTTCCTTAAATGAGACACCAGCATGTGAAAAGAAAACAAACATCAAGCACACTCCTGTGTGAGTAAACTGCATTCTTGAGCACGACGTGACTTCACTAAAGAGCAAAGAGCCGCACGTCAGTGCAGGACTAGACTCCTCCCGACAGCAGGCGGCCTATTGAGAGAGAGCACTGTGAGACCCGCCGCATCAGGGGGCTTCGACTCCACTGCCGCCTCCCTTCCTAAAGACAACAGCTTGACCAGGGCTGTCTAGAAGCCGCAGCTCTAGATCAGCAAGACGGAGCACAGAGGGAAATCAATCCACACGTGAGCAAGGAGAACCGCAGAGCTCACCTACCAGGGACACCAGCGTCCATCGGGGAAGCGAGCCAGGCGAGCAGCCCGCGCGGAGGGCCGGCCTCCGGGAACCGAGCCCAGCCCAGCCCAGCCTGTGCAGCCCGCTGCTGTTGGCTCTCAGAACCTTCTCACTCCCCTGACTCTACGGGAAGGGCCAAAGACCACTCCTGAGGCTTACGCGGCAAAGCGCTCGCACACATGCTGTATCTCACTGATCCTCAACACGTGTTTGCCCACTGCAGTCTAAGATCACCACGTGTTAGCGGTATTTTATACTTGACAGGAAGCGGTTTTCACTGGCAGCATTTCTTCTTTCTCAATGGCAGAAAAATAAGGGAATGTTATAATTGGTCACATCTGAGATTTCACAAAGGATAAGTACCATTTTCATTTGATCATCAGGACACCAGCTCCATGTCACAAACAAGGACACCAACGTGCCCGGAAACACGAAGTGAGAAGATGGCCAGGCCAGACTCTGGATCCAAGGTGCTGGTACAAGTCCCAATTCCCTCAGTATCACATTGTTCTGTCTCACTGTTTTTAACATTCAAACACAGCCTAACCTAAGTGCTTCAGACAGAAACCTCTCACTATAATTAGGACAGTTCACAATTTTGGGGCTCCCCTCCAAACTCCACTGAGCGAACAGTAAACAACTTTTCCCTCTCTTTTCATCCTTTTTATTATCATTACCACCTATCATTTGATCAAAACTGCCTGAGGGCCACAATGATCTGATTCATAAAACTATCTCCTCTGAGTCATCAAGCAGGCATGAAAAGTCATACCTGCGTTAAAAATAACTAGTTATGCTGAGTTCTGCCCATCCACGATAATGTATTTATTTCTGTTATGGCACTGCAGGGAGGGAGCGCAAACCCTCCCTGGGCTCTGTGACAACCGAGAGGGGTGGGGTGGGGTGGGGGGGGAGGGTGCGGGTGGGGAGGGGGGGGGGGTGGGGGGGTTGGCAGCATTTCTTCTTTCTCAATGGCAGAAAAATAAGGGAATGTTATAATTGGTCACATCTGAGATTTCACAAAGGATAAGTACCATTTTCATTTGATCATCAGGACACCAGCTCCATGTCACAAACAAGGACACCAACGTGCCCGGAAACACGAAGTGAGAAGATGGCCAGGCCAGACTCTGGATCCAAGGTGCTGGTACAAGTCCCAATTCCCTCAGTATCACATTGTTCTGTCTCACTGTTTTTAACATTCAAACACAGCCTAACCTAAGTGCTTCAGACAGAAACCTCTCACTATAATTAGGACAGTTCACAATTTTGGGGCTCCCCTCCAAACTCCACTGAGCGAACAGTAAACAACTTTTCCCTCTCTTTTCATCCTTTTTATTATCATTACCACCTATCATTTGATCAAAACTGCCTGAGGGCCACAATGATCTGATTCATAAAACTATCTCCTCTGAGTCATCAAGCAGGCATGAAAAGTCATACCTGCGTTAAAAATAACTAGTTATGCTGAGTTCTGCCCATCCGTGATAATGTATTTATTTCTGTTATGGCACTGCAGGGAGGGAGCGCAAACCCTCCCTGGGCTCTGTGACAACCGAGGGGGGTGGGGTGGGGTGGGGTGGGAGGGAGGTTCAAGAGGGAGGGGACATACACATACTCATGGCTGATTCACGTGGATGCCTGGCAGAAACCAACACAAGATTGTAAGGCAATTATCCCCTAATTAAAGATAAATTAAAAAAATTTAAAAAGACACTGCAGGGGCCTCTGCTCTGCTGGACACAGATTTCTTCACTGTACACAAGTCTACTTCACCTCAGTGTCAGCCAGCCCACTGAGAGGATTCTAAATCAATAACCTGAAAATTTTACTAGGTAGCCTCGAGCAGAAATTTGCACAGTTTTACCACTTCTAAAAACTATTTCGTTGACAGCATTTTTCTTTTGATTGACCCAAAGTATTGTGATTTAAAAAGAGAGGAAAAAAGCTCTGTATATCAACAAAGAAAACTTCCATACACAAAAGAACTTGCATAAAATGAAGAAATCAAACCAGCCTCCCGTGGGCTGCAAGGTGAGCTGGGTTTGCACAAACCGCAGAGAGGAAGCAAATTCTAGAAGTGAGGAACTACAAGGAAATCCCCTGTGGCCCTGATGGTCAGACTATAAACCCGGCCCCTGGAAGGTTCCTGGTTGCGACAGTTAAGCAGGTTGCAACTATGAAGATAGCTTTCCTTTGATGTTCTCAGGCTGCAGCATTCAGAAACGCGTAAGTCAAACCAATCACTGCCTAAGGAAAAACATCAATAATGACAGGGGTGTCTCCTCCGCACATCGAGGCTGCCTGGCTGATTACAAACTGGGAATAAGGATAATGAGAGGTTTGGGGTGCTTCGTACACCTCCTCAAGACTCTGATGCAAAAACAAACAGCATCTCAAAGATACAGCCGGTATAAGTTTTCATTTTAGTTCCCAAACCATTTTAATAGATATCTATCCAGCACTTGATTTAATAAGTTAGAAAACTTGAGAGACTCAAAGAGGTAGGTACATATTATCTGTTTTACAGACAGGTAATCTGAGGAACACGATTTCTCAGTAATGATTCAGAGTAAGGGAGGTGTGCCACCCCATCAGTAATTCCACATTATAAAGCCCTGCCTAGAACCCCCATCAGAACTTGAATATATGCATAGTCAACTGAAGAGTCACCCGTGAATCCATTTTCAAACTAAATTAAAATTTTTCAAGGTTTACAGATAAAAAAGAAATGATGATCAGCGTCAAGACCCACAGAGGACTGCGACATGCTGACCTCATCCTGCCGCTCCCTCTCGGTTACCGGCTGATACACTTTGACAAAGAAAACCGCCTCCTGTTTACGATTTGGTTGCTCAGGGGTTCAAGTCATAAAGGGTGAGACTGAGGCTTCAAATTCTCTAATCATACAGTTCCTTCCTCTAGCCACCAGTCCCTATCCTGAAGCTACTTAGGGACCTGCCAACATTCGTTCCAACACTGCACAAGCTGAAAGTAAGATTGCCGGGAGAAATATCAATAACCTAGGATATGCAGATGACACCACCCTATGGCAGAAAGCGAAGAGGAACCGAAGAGCCTCTTGATGAAAGTGAAAGAGGAGAGTGAAAAAGTTGTCTTAAAACTCAACATTCAGAAAATGAAGATCATGGCATTCCTATCACTTCATGGCAAATAGATGGGGAAACAATGGAAACAGTGAGAGACTTTATTTTCTCGGGCTCCAAAATGCAGATGGTGACTGCAGCCATGAAATTAAAAGATGCTTGCTCCTTAGAAGAAAAGCTATGACCAGCCAAAACAGCATATTAAAAAGCAGAGATTACTGCTTTGCCAACAAAGGTCTATCTAGTCAAAGCTATGATTTTTCCAGTAGTCATGTGTGGATGTGAGAGTTGGACTATAAAGAAAGCTAAGCACTGAAGAGTTAATGCTTTGGAACTGTGGTGTTGGAGAAGACTCTTGAGAGTCCCTTAGACTGCAAGGAGATCAAACCAGTCCATTCTAAAGGAGATCGGTCCTGAATATCCATTGGAAGGATTGATGCTGAAGTTGAAACGCCAATACTCTGGCCACCTGATGTGAGAAACAGACTCATTGGAAAAGACCCTGATGTTGGTGAAGACTGAAGGCAGGAGGAGAAGGGGATGACAGAAGATGAGATGGTTGGATGGCATCACTGACTCGATGGACATGAGTGTGAGCAAACTGCAGGAGCTGGTGATGAACAGGGAGGCCTGGCACGCTGCAGTCCATGGGGTTGCACAGAGTTGGAAACGAATGAGTGAACTGAACTGAACATTCGTTTCATTAACATAAATTCAGGTGTGGTGGGAGGGGCTTGTCATTAATAACAGATGCTATCATTCCTCCCAGTCAGGAAATGCCCAGGGTTTTAGGAACTCTGGGCCAGAAAAGGGGGAAAAGACCAAATGGATATTTCGTCTGATATCCCAGGTATATGCAGCCTAGAACAGGATCAGGAAACTACGGTCAATTTGGTCAGGAAACTACTGGTCACGGCCAACAGCTCAAAATGCCGCCCACTGTTAGTCCTGGTATGGCCTGCTAGCGAAAAATAGTATTTACATTCTTAAACAGTTTTTTTCAAAAAAAAAAAACCAGAGTATTTCATGGTGGTTGTTGTTTAGTCACTAAGTCACGTCTGACTCTCGCTGTGAACCCATGGACTGTAGCCCACCAGCCTCCTCTGTCCATGGAGTTTCCTAGGCGAGAATACTGGAGTGGCTTGCCACTTCCGTCTCCAGGGGATATTCTCCACCCAGGGATGGAACCCATGTCTCCTGCATTGGCAGGTGGATTCTTTACTGTCTGAATCACCAGGGAGCACTATGCACGATGGGACATTCACTACCAATAGCTAATAATGCAAAAGAGCCTCTTGATTCGGAGAGTGAAAAAGCTGGCTTGAAACTCAACATTCTAAAATCTAAGATCATGGTATCCAGTCCCATCACTTCATGACGAACAGAAGGGGGAAAATTGGAAGCCGTGACAGATTTTATTTTCTTGGGCTCCAAAATCACTGTGGATGGTGACTGCAGCCATGAAATTAAAAGACGCTTGCTCCTTGGAAGGAAAGCTATGACAAACCTAGACAGCATATTAAAAAGCAGAGACATCAGTCTGCTGACAAAGGTCCGTATAGTCAAAGCTATGGTTTTTCCAGTAGTCATGTACACATGTGAGAGTTGGACCATAAAAAAGGCTGAGAGCCGAAAAATTAATGCTTTTGAATGGTGTTGGAGAAGACTCTTGAGAGTCCCTTGGACTGCAAGGTGATCAAAGCAGTCAATCCTAAAGGAAATCAACCCTGACTATTCATTTGAAGGACTGATGCTGAAGCTCCAATACTTTGGCCACCTGATGTGAAGAGCTGACTCACTGGAAAAGATCCTAATGCTAGAAAGATGGAGGGCAGGAGAAGGGGGTGACAGAGGATAAGACGGTTGGATGGCATCACTGACTCAATGAACTTGATTATGAGCAAACAGACAGTGAGGACAGAAAGACAGTGAAGGACAGGGAAGCCTGGTGTGCTGCAGTCCATATGATCCCAAACAGCTGGACACAACTTAGCAACTGAACAACAATGATTCAAAAAGACAATCTGACATCATGCGCCTCCAAATGGAGAAACACACCATCACCCACTACAGAAGTACTGCCAAAACAAAGCAACCCGATAGTAACAAAATATCAAACTTGTATCTGACCAAGCCTCCAGGTCTAAACACCGATTAACAGGAAATAAAGAGAATAGTGGAATGTACTGAATTCCATAACAAGAACATAACCAGCAAAATTCAGGCTCCGACAAACACTCAAGGAGAAAAACCTGATGAATTACAAGGAGAGAGAAAGAAAGATGAAGAAGGAATTAGAAGAGAGTTTAAGAAAGACATACCAACCAAGTGCAATGTACAGGTGAAACATGATTCAGAATCATCTGAAACATGATTCAAAACCGTTTAAAAAAAAATGACAACACTGAGACAGCTGGAAATCTGTGCACAGACAAGTGAGCGCATGAGAGAAGCATGGCTTCAGTTCTCCTGGGAAGGACGCGACCCTGCTTCTGTCTTTAAGAGTAATCTTAACCTCTTGTAGATAGTGACCTACTTAGCTATGTCTGAAATTCGCTCCAAGGTAATATGACGGTAGACAAAGTGATGGGGGTAGTATGAAGCAAGCTGGCCTCCAGCGGATTCAAGCTGGGTGAAAGGTACATACATGGGAACCCACTATAGCCCCTGTGTAGTCTTATGTATGTGTGAAGTCTTTCTTCACATCTATTAAGTAAAGCTTAAATAGGAAGAGGAAAAAAAGCAGCTCTAACAGCTTACAATCGGTGTGTTAGTTTGCTGGAGACGCTCACGGAGCACGAACTGGCACAGGCAATTCTGGAGGCTACAAGCCCCAGATGAAGGGCGGGCAGGGCTGGCTCCACCGGGCTGGGGGACGCGGCCTGCGGCTCCCCAGCATCTTCACATGGCCTTCCCTTGGCGCCTGTCTATCTCTGTGTCCAAATGTCTCCTGCACACAAGGACATGCGCACGTTGAACCACAGGCCTCCTCACGACCTCATCTTCACCTCATCACCTCTGTAAGACCCTGTCTGCAAATCAGGTCACACTCTGAGTTATCAGAGGTTAGGGCTTCAGTGCGTGAATTTCGGATGGTGTTCAGTTTAACCCATCGGCAGGCCGTATGTTTAAATGAAAACAAGAAAAAAAAACAGCAAGAAAGAGAACAGGTCGGGACAGTGTCACAGCAGGTCACCAGGGGACCAGAGGGCGCCTCCAGGGAGGACGCCAGGGGTGCTCTGTGTTCTCATCCATCTCACCAGAAGGGTTTCCCAGGTCACCAGCCCGAGTCCAAGCTCCTAAACAAGCCGCGCAGAGTCCCAGGCCCTCCAGACCCTGGCCAGGCTCTCCACCGGAGCAAAGACGCTCCCAGGCCTTTCAGATGGACCCTCTGTCACCTCAGCCTTCAGTTCACCTTCTCCCCTTCCCCTGCAATCCATCAGAGATCTACCGGTTAGCAGGACAAATTCAGACTTTCAGGCTCAAACAGCAAGACCATAATGCAGCACTCCTTGAGTGACCTGGGCTCCTACTCGGCAAGGGTCCTCCCCATCACCCAACATTCTCAGTCCAGGCCCGGGGCGACCCCCGCCACGCCAGTTCCCCACTGGCTCCTCAGCTCACACGCAGCCCCCCCACACTCTTCCCCTGTCCATTCGCGCTGCAGAACTAGTTCAGCGAAACCCTTCCAGGTCTTAGAAGCTGCGTTTCCCGGACCGACGGTCTCCTGTGACGAGTATCTGTCCCACCCGCCCCCTCTCCGCAGGTCTCCTCTCCCGCGAAGCCGCCAGAGCGGTCCTGCCCTGCGGCGGCAGGAGGCTCGGAGGCCCCTCTCCCACACGGGCGCCGGAGGCACACAAGGAGCCCCTGGGGCCTCCTCTGACACCGGGAACAGGAACCTCAACGGCGCCTTCACAGACGCGACACCAGCTCTGCGCGGGTCTGAACGAGGGGCGGCAGCCTGCCCGCCCCGTAACAGACTGCCGCACGCCCTGCAGGCTGCAAGCCCAAGCCCCAGGCCGGCAGAGCCGCCTCCGGAGGCCTCCCCCGGGGCCTGCAGACCGCGGCGACTGCTCGCTGCTTCCTCCCAGCGAGCATCCTAAGGCTCTTTGTGTACAAACCTCCACTTCGAGTGAGAACCCCAGGCATACTGGGTCAGCAATTAACAGCCTCGTTTCTAACACAGTCACTTCTTCAAAGGCCTGGTCCTCTGATACGGTCAGTCACCTTCCCAAGTTGGAGGGGGCTCAGCTGGGGCCCTAACACGGTAAATGGATTAATTTAGGAACACCGTCCCCTCTGGCAGGGGACCCCTCCTTGTTGGCACCAGAGGCAAGTATCCGCTGCCTTCCCCTTCCTCACTGGCTTCCCAGGACGCTGTGGTGTGAAAAAGGGAACACACTGAACGGCCGTTAGAGTGAGTGTCAGACAGCCATCACCCTTCTGCTCTCCACCCTCACCTGCAGGAGACACGCGTGAGACACTCAGGTGTCCACCTGACAATTAAAGCTGGTGCCCACCGGACTGACCAGGCAGAACTCGGGGAAGCGAACGACCGGCAGTCTTCCAAACTGGTCCTGATATCCAGTCCATCTTCCTTTTCCAACATTCTGACAAGTAGCTCTCCTCCCTGGAGGCAACTTGAATGAATTATCATGCTACTTGAGGAAAAATACTGAGACCACCAGAGCAGATCACACATTTTTATTTAACACCTCAAGATTATAGACCCATCTATCATAACGGTTTCCTGTACATGGAATCTTCAGTCACTAAAGGTTTTCCTGGTCTCTCAATCTAACAATACACTTATTTATAATAACATTCAACACTCTAGACTCTCCCCGATGAACTCTGAGACAGGGCAAGTGAAGCCCAGCACTAAATATGTCCACTGCACAGGACAGCAAGCAGAGTGCTGACATGAAGTGGACGAACAGGGGCCCAGAGACCCCGGAGCCAAGACAACGCAGCCCAGAAGAACACGCCACGCTCTGCGGCCTTCAGGGACCTGCTCTCCAGGCTCAGCCCAGCCCCCTCCTCTCTCACCTGCAGAGACGTGGCGCGCTTTGAGTAGCTGGGAATGAGATCATTTCAGATGAAGCTGCTGTTTCTCTCAGCCGTTTCCAATTAAATCTGTTATCAGAGGCTCGTTTCAGTCCAATTTTAAAAACACTGACTAGGACGGAGGCTACCACTAAAGAGCAACGGCGGCACGGCCAAGGGAACGGCAGGTTCAGATGGCGCCCGCCGGGCCGCTGAGGCCCCCGCCACAGGAAAGTGGCAGCAGGGACCACCCTGCACGAACCCGGGTCTCAATCTGGTGGACGGCACAGCTGCCGTGCGGAGTCGTCCACGGTGCCGGGTGTCTGCGACACCCTGAGTCAGGGCCTCCCTGCGGCCCGAGGCGCCAGCTCACCACCAGGCAGCGCAGGCCCGGGAAGCAGAAACGCAGGGCCAGTGTCCTGGGGCTCCGTCCCTCACAACAGGCCCGTCCGGTGCGGCCCTGAGGCCGAGGGAATGGGGTGCTCGGCCTTTACACGCAACCTCCCGCTGCAGGCAAGTCAACAGTGTTCACAACCCTTAGCTAACGCACTTTCTGCACAAGACCAAAAAGGAAACGAGAGAAGACCTAGATGTTCCTTACTTCCCAGGCAGGGCTGACCCTTAACGTCCTATGAAGCGGTCTTAGAACCTTTCTGACAGGAATTCCTAAGGTCTAACTTAAAACTCTTGCCAATATAATAAAAACACATTTCCAGGCAAAGTATGCTTAAAACTTCTCTCTTCAGAGAGGAAGCAGACGGTGTCTGGCTGCTGCTGGACTGGCCAAAGGGACGGACGGACTGGGGCAGGGCACAGAAAATCCACTGTGCTCTTCTCTTTTCACAGATGGTCAAAATTCTCCCTAATAAAGTGCCAGCTTCATAAGTAAGCCGGAAGCTGCTGACACCACTGGACAAGGCTCTGCAGCGCATCAAGGGAAGAGTCCTGAGGGTTTCCTACCTGATAATGCCCACTGATTTTTTTTATATTATACAGAAAAATAAACCTAATCACAATTTAACCCAATACAACTGCGTGTTTCCAGAACTTAGGCGTCCAGACCAAGACGAGAGACCCACAGATAATTAGAGGAGTCCTGGGGACAGCGTCTCTCTCATGGAAACGGCTGTTCCATCACCCAACTGTGAAGCAACCCCAACCCCCAAGATGCTGGCTCATTCAGCAAGTGTTCACCAAGCACCTCCTGCAGGACAGACACCGCTGCAGGCTCCAGATGCACGGAGGTGGGAAGAACGGAGCCCTGCCCTTGCGGCTTCCGCTCTCCTGCAGGGAGATGGACCACAAGCAAATTAATACAGGACCTGGGATGCTGATGAGCCATGTGGAAAATAAAGCAGGCGAGACTGTCAAGTAATCAGGGAACACATTCTCATATTAGGGAATTTCCACGCGAGAGGCTGGTGGTTTGGCCCCAGGTGGTGAGGAAAACAGCCAACACTTAGCAGTGCCTACTATGCCCAGGCCCTGTCTCATCTCACCCAGCCCCACAACCACCCTTAGGCGGCTGTGGGGGGGGGGTCTATCTGAAGCCCCACGCTAAAGACAAGAGGCAGAGCTGCTTCTCCCAGGTCACAGAGCTCCCGCAGGGTGATGCCCGGATGAGTGGGGAACGGGAGGCAGGCCTCAGTCCGGGGCAGTGGGGCGGGAACGCCCAGGACCTGGGGGCAGGGGCGACACAGAGTGTGAGGGGAGGGGTCATGGAAGACCTCCCATCGGTGCCCCTCACTCTTCAACACAGGCAGGCTCTCAAAGATGGCCCGACGTCCAGAAAACTCTCCGGAAAAATGGTCAAAGCAAGTGACAGACACAGAAAGAGGAAAAGGGGACTTGAGGGACACAGACAAGTACAAGGGTTTTTTGGTTTTTGTTTTTAAAAAACTATACAAAACTATAATACATACCCTCAGAAATAAGAGAAGATACTGCACTCATGAGAAGACGCTATTTAGAAGGGAGCGGGGAGGAAAAACTCCTGGAAATAAACTGTAATAGAAAAAACAAAAAAAAGGCAGCCACAGAGCAGCAGGAAGAGGTGAAACAACGAAGAGGAGCATCGCGGCTCACTCCAAGGGGCCCAGCACTGACCGCGAGGAGCGCCGAGGCTCACTCCAAGGGGCCCAGCACTGACCGCGAGGAGCGCCGAGGCTCACTCCAAGGGGCCCAGCACTGACCGCGAGGAGCGCCGAGGCTCACTCCAAGGGGCCCAGCACTGACCGCGAGGAGCGCCGAGGCTCACTCCAAGGGGCCCAGCACTGACCGCAAGAAGTCCCAGGAGGAAAAGAAAAGGAATTTTCAGAAATGCGTGACGAGATTCTTCTGGAACCACACCCACTCTCCAGATTCAAGAGACCCACAGAGCACCTGTCTGGATGAGTGGGGCGAACGGCAAAGACTCCCACCAAGGCATCGCCTTGCCACTTTCCGGAACGCAGAGAGGAAGTCCCCAAAGCTCCCATCCCAGGAGGGGAACCGAGGGCACGCAGGCAGGGAATCAGGTGCCACGGGCCTGGCAGCAGAGCCACTGCCTGGGCCTGGCCCGGGCACAGCCGCCAAGAGGAGAGTCAACTCTTGCTGAGAAGTGTGGGACAAATGAATGACACACTCACGAAAAACTCAGGAAATGACAACAACGTCCAGGAAACACAAAACATGCCGGAGAAATTTAATCATCAGAAACACGATAGGGCCAGCTGTGAATACTCTGTAGTCATAAAAATATGAACGCTGACTGCTGATTTAACCAAAAAGTGTAAATAAGGATGCTGAGAAGGGGAAGAGTGTAAGGGTACATACATTCTCTTCTTCCACGGTGGAAACTCAGTATCTACTTAAACCAAAGAGCAGTGGTTTAAACCTGTTCTTCAGCAAGATGAGGGGGAGCAGACAGTGCGGATGAGGAAGGACAAGACAGGGGCTCACTGGGCTATTTCTATCACGAGCCCCGGAACACTTTCACTTTAAAAACATCCATGTGCATTAATTTATACAAACAGAGAGCACAGGGGCAACGAAAGAAAACAGAGGCGCTGGGCTGGGGAACAAAATTTAAGGAATGGGATGAAGAACAGGGTCAAACAGGAACAACGACGCTGTGGAGGCAGGTGGAGGCACGGGGCACAAGCTGCTCAGAGCGCAGAGGAGGACAGCATTTAAAAAGCGACCTGAAAAGAAACGTGGCGATCAGTAGCAGAAGAGCCGAAAGAATGGCTTGCGCTTTTTTAAATGCTCCTGAGCCCCCGGGCGGCAGGGAGATCCAACCAGCCCCTCCTAAAGGAGATCAGTCCTGAACACTCACTGGAAGGACTGATGCTGACGCTGAAACTCCACTACTTTGGTTACGTGATGCGAAGAGCTGACTCATTTGAAAAGACCCTGATGCTGGGAAATATTGAGGGCAGGAGGAGATGGGAATGACAGAGGATGAGACGGCTGGATGGCATCACTGACTCGATGGACACGAGTTTGAGCAAGCTCTGGGAGTTCGTGATAACAAAGTTACTCAAAAGTAGAATAAAGCTCTGGTGCAGCCAAACATACACGTTAAATAGTCATCTATCGTAAGTAAACCAGGAGAGGGTCCAGGAGAGAACCCGGAGGCTGCTGCAGCTGCCTGAGCCCTGGGAGGAAGCAGAGCTGAGGACCCACAGGGTCAAGGGCACCCAGCAAGGCGCTGGTCTTACAGAGCTGAGGCAAGTGTGTCCAGGACGCCAGGCACATTTCCTGACACCTGCCCGAGACGCTTCGCCACGTGTACAAAAGCCATCTGCTCACCAGCACTCTTCTTGGGATCCACAGCCTCCAGCAGATTCCTGACAGGGTCCAGGCCTCAACAGCACTGATTTAATCACAGCACCTGAAGTATTTTTCGTGTTCACAAGTGAGTATTTACAAGTTTATGATTACACTTCTTTCAAGTCAGAAATATTTTTTTTCATCTTTAATTAAACACTGCAGCTCAACTGGGAGGCAGCAGTGGTTGTTCCCACAAATTAAAAAAAACACTAAAGATGAATGTGCTTTTGTGAACCTTATTATGGAAGTCAGTATGTCAGTCTCCTAACTCATAAGGAATCATCTTTACTATTTCAAGGGTCAACTAAACAATAGATACCTCTGAATTTCACCCAGGACTTTTGAGATAAAAAAACGGAAATAAATATCCAGAGGAGAAATAACTGGGAGCAGCCATGCGTGTGCATCCAAGCGTCCCGTAAGAACGAGGCAGAGCACCTGAGAACTGGGCGGGCGGGCGTCAGGTCCCCTCAGCTCACGATGAAGTCGGGTCGACGGCTCCACGGCGTTGAACCGACTGCTTCCCTTCCCTGGGCCCCACCTTCCCCTCCTGGGAACTGGCCTTTCCGCTCTCAATTCTCACACAAAGATTTTATAAGTCCAAACCTGGACGAGTCCGTCAAACGTCTCACTTGAACAGTGAGTGAAAAACGATGAAAACTGGTTATCGAGACCTTTTATTGAATTTCTTTTTTTTTTTTAAGCAAACCAAGTTGAACGATAGACTTCTGGAGGGTACCCGGCAGCAGGCCTCTGGTGGAGTGTTCTCAGGGCACTGTTTTCGTTAAGTTTGTTATTTTTCAGTGCCTCACCAGCAATCGGTGTCCGGGGGCGCTGCGTTTTAATAACGGTCTGAAGTCAAGAGTGGGGGGGGGGGGGTTCTAGGCCCGGAACCGGCAGGCTGCATCCTTGGAAAGTAACACTTGCTGCTGGCCCTGAACCGCTCCAGGAGGCACACTGCCAGGCAGCTCTGGGAAAAAGGAATTTTTCTCTTGCTGGAAGGAGCGCAGGTTGAATTTATGGAGGGTTCTGAGGAAGAATCTGCAGCGTGAAAGATTCTTTCACCTGAAATTCAGAGGCTAATCTGAGAGGTAACCAGTAGATCACAACCTTCGGTTTGGCAGTAAGAGCTGAAGCTACAGAATTTCACAATTACTGGTTGGCCAGAGGAGACCTTCTAAACGTGCAGAGTAACTGCAAGCTCACCCACCTCTGGCTTCTAAGCCCAGAATGGCTTCGAGATTCACTCACCATAATTAAAGGCTGCGATTACAGCACGTCAATGCAAGCCTCCTGTTCAGTGTAGCAAAAAGGGGAAAAAAAGACATTTTCAGGATGGACTTTGAACATGGACCTCAAAGAGGGGGGAAAAAAAAAAAAAAACCATGAGTCTTTAAAACTGACATCAGAGCGGTTTCACTTTTGGATAAAAGCAACTTCTCTCTCAAAAATCACTAGCCTAGAAGCTTAACATGAAATTCCTTTCTCCTATGTAAGGCATACGTGTTGCAAAAAAAAACAGTCCAAAATTATCTGTACTAGTGTGTGGGTCTATGATGTTCTTAATCAAACCCAACTCATTACACAGTTGTCACACTAAGCATTTTGAGAGAGTTTTCTTTAGCTCATCATATTTTATACATATCAATACACTCACAGCAAATACAACAAGCTTAAAAAAAAATGTTACCTGTTGAAAAATATAAAATGGGCTACAAATATAAAACTATTCCAAAAGAATCCAGCTGAGAAAAACTAACTTGTCTTTTTACAGTACAGTGTTAACGACATGGTTATCACACTGCACCGCTGTCCTGTAGGGCGAGAATCAGGGGCTCTCACACGGCGTGCACACCTGCCACCTGGGGAACCGGGAGCGTCCGGAGTTCCACCTGCTCGAGCCGAGTTTCCCTGCGGGCCTGGGCGGCAGCGGGCTGAGGCCCATCGGCACCACGAGGCACTCAGCTCACAGCGGTGGCGGCTGTCAGGCCACCAGCTCACAGCTCTTTCACTGATTACTTATACAGAGTATTTATAAAATGTAAAGAGGCTATTATTTACACTGCCTCCCAGAGAATGGGTTAAAATTACGGGGGAAAAGAAAAAAAAAGGCCTTTGCAGTGGTAGGTGGTGTGTGTTCCGCCCTGAAGTTTGTACATTCCTTTGTGGTTATAGCACACATAACTTCTCACAGAAAGATTCTTCAGAACAATATTCATGTATGGTGATCAGGAGCAGAGATTTCTTCAGATCTTAGGTGTTGACATTAATTTTTTAATTTTATATTGTTCTTCCTTCCTTGAGTCTCACAAGCTCCCCAAGTCAACAGGTTCCTATTAAATAACTGATATTATCTCGCCTCTAGTGGAAGACAGGCTTCCCAGGTGGCTCAGTGAGCAGGACACACAGGAGACGTGGGTTCAGTCCCTGGGTCAGGAAGATACCCTAGAGGAAAGAATGGCAATCCACTCCACTGTTCTGGCCTGGGGAGCCCCACGCACAGGGGAGGAGCCCCACGCACAGGGCAGGAGCCCCACGCACAGGGCAGGAGCCCCACGCACAGGGCAGGAGCCCCACGCACAGGGCAGGAGCCCCACGCACAGGGCAGGAGCCCCACGCACAGGGCAGGAGCCCCACGCACAGGGCAGGAGCCCCACGCACAGGGCAGGAGCCCCACGCACAGGGCAGGAGCCCCACGCACAGGGCAGGAGCCCCACGCACAGGGCAGGAGCCCCACGCACAGGGCAGGAGCCCCACGCACAGGGCAGGAGCCCCACGCACAGGGCAGGAGCCCCACGCACAGGGCAGGAGCCCCACGCACAGGGCAGGAGCCCCACGCACAGGGCAGGAGCCCCACGCACAGGGCAGGAGCCCCACGCACAGGGCAGGAGCCCCACGCACAGGGCAGGAGCCCCACGCACAGGGCAGGAGCCCCACGCACAGGGCAGGAGCCCCACGCACAGGGCAGGAGCCCCACGCACAGGGCAGGAGCCCCACGCACAGGGCAGGAGCCCCACGCACAGGGCAGGAGCCCCACGCACAGGGCAGGAGCCCCACGCACAGGGCAGGAGCCCCACGCACAGGGCAGGAGCACGGAGGAGCGGGCTACAGTTCAGGTCACAAAGAGTCGGACATGACTGAACGATGCAGAGCACGGCAGCACGATCGAGCGTTTCGTGTTGCGGGGTTGGAGGAATCACCTCAGAAGTGTTACAGACGCAGACTTCCGGGCCAGCCTCCAGAATTCCAGTTCAGTTGCTGCACTTGGGGGCCCCCAATCTGCATTTCTACAAGCACCCAGGTGATCTTGATGTAAGTGATTCTGTTTCATAAAAACAGCTTCATTTTTTTCCTGAAACATTTTCAGCTGAACTGATACCATGGCCGGGACTGACATCAAACCAATGGGGGCCACAAGGCAGGTGAAAAAGGCGTAAGTGAGCAACGGTATAAATTTAAAGCTGCTGATGCTGGGTGACAGGCACACGATGGTTCATTATATTCATTGTCCTACTTCTGTGTTATGTTTGAAATTTTCCATAATAAAGAAATGAAAAGAAACCAAAAGCTCTGTGAAAAGATCAAAGCAAGGCTCCAGCCCTCTGTGCTCTTCCAGTGACTTGCCACTGGACATTTCATCTGAACTTTCACCAATTAAAGGAGGTACCTATAATCCCGTTCAACAATTTCCAAAGCTGATAAGACTCCCTGAAGTAATTCTAACTGTAGCCTTAAGCTTAAAAGGTTTCCCTCATCTTTCTCTAGATGAGGCTGCTCTTGGAGAGAGTCAATAAAAGCTTCCAACAATAATACTTGCTCTCAAAATAAAAATAACTTCTTGCCAGTACCATTATACCACAAGCACGGGATGTGTAGTATTTACGATGGTGTTAAGAAAAAGTTAAAAGGTGGCCAAGTGACAGGGTCCAACAAGCACAGGGTCCATCCAGTCGTCCGTCCCTCCCTAAAAGGCCCTTGGTCCCACCAAATCCCTCGCTTGCTCTCTCTTCCCAGCACCTGGCATTAGGTACAGGAAGCAGAGGATCAAAACCCTGTATAAACATCGCAGCAGCAGTGGGCAAGTCTGGGGCCCAGATCCCGGCTTCTAATATCACCCTCCAATAAAAGGAGTCCTGGAGACGGACCAGAGCAGGGGCCACAGCTTCTCACAAGGCCGGAGACAAGGAAGTGCTTGGAAAAAAAGATGGGTATGTGTCTGCAGGACACAGGAGCCAACTGAAAGAGCTCCCAATGGCCCATTTAAGCAGCAAAATAAATAACACTATTGAATTATAACCGAAGGTATAGAAATCAATATCCTCATGTGCATACTCATATAAATAATTGAACAAGGAAATACACAGGGAAGAACAGTTAAATCTCCTACACAGAATCCTGAGTAAGTTCTATAGACGCTTCTCCCTCAAGGAGGTGGAGAGTTGCTCGCGGGGTCCGGGCACATGTGCAGTGCAGAGGAGGGCGAGTGTGACTGGCAGAGGCAGCAGCTGACAAACAGCACCTCAGCCAAGGGGCCAGGGCCCAGGCGTCGTGAGAGCACACACCCTCGACAGGACGCGATGAGAGCGGCACCGTCGCTCTGCGGGCTCCCTCCCACACGACCACAGCAGCCCAGCCTCACCGGAGAACATCAAACACTGCTGGGGGATAATGCCGCAAAACACCCGACCACCGCTCCACACGGTGTCAAGATCACCAAACAGGGAGCAGACTGAAGGGGCCCAAGGAGATGTGACGACCAGACACACGTGGGATCCCGCAACAAAAAAGGACGTGAGGGAAACAGGAAAGAAACCTGATACAGTCTGGGCGTTGGTTAATAATCGTGCATTAGAACCAGCTCCTGGTTGTTACAAATGTCAAAAGGACAAACTGGGCAAAGAATACACAGGGACGCTTTGTGCCATCTTTGCAACTTTTCTGTAAATCTAGAATTGTTCTAAAAGAAAAAATTTACAACTAAACACAACTCTAAACGGCCTCCTTTTGGGTGAGGGACCGGGCTGGCTGAAGGTAAAGTTAGGAGAATGAGAGGCTCTAAGCTGATACCCTCTCGTCTAACGCATGGACACTTGAGTACTGGTCTGGGAAACTCAGTTCTCCAGCACCACCTTCATCAAACTTCAGCATCACCCATAAACTTCAAACGTGGGATATCACGCAAACACGAGCAATACTGAGGCTTGCAATCCAGGGGAAGAGACAGGACTTAGAACAGGTGGTAGGAGAAGTTGTGTCTGACTCTCTGCGAGCGCGTGGTCTGTGGCCTGGCCAGGCTCCTCCGTCCATGGGATTCTCCCAGCAGAGACTGGAGTGGGCTGCCATTTCCTTCTCCGGCTATCTTCCTGACCCACGGATCGAACTTTGGTCTCTTGCCTTGCAGGCATTCTTTACCATTTCAGCCACCACGGAAAGGCGGGGGGAGAGATAAATTAGGAATTTGGGATTAACACATTCACACATATTTTAAATAGATAATGAACAAGGACCTAGTGTGGAGCACAGGGAACCCTACTCAATATACTGTAATAAGCTAAATGGGAAAAGGGTTTGAAAAGGAATAGCTATGTGTATAACTGAATCACTTTGCTATACACCTGAAACTAACATAACATTGTAAATCAACTACACTCCAATACATAATTTTTTTAAAAAGGTGGCATTTGATAAATGCACATGGTAGGCTTGAACCACAAACCCAAACCTTTTTTTGATGACACAGCTCACCAGTTTTCTCTGTATTTCTTCCATTTCTTATAAATTTGTTTACAACATCATACAAATGCATTGGCATACAAATGTATTCTATACCTTCACGAAAGCCAACATTGTTTAAGGATGAATAAAAATAAATTTTAAAGTTCCAATGCCAAAAAAAACCCCAGTTTCCACGTTTTCATCCTGCATCCCCTGGAACCTCTTGCCCCACAAGGGGACACTCTAGGAGTTCACTAGGGGAGGCAAACACTAAAGTGTTAGCTGCTCAGTCGGGTCCAGCTCTGTGTGACCCCATGGATTGCAGCCCTCCAGACTCCTCTGTCCAAGGACTTCTCCAGGCAAGAATACTGCAGTGGGTTGCCATTCCCTTCTCCAGAGGATCTTCCCGACCCAGCAATCAAAGCCAGGTCTCTTGCATTATAGGTGGATTCTTTACCATCTGAGCCACCAGGGAAGTCCAGCAATCACTAAGCCTGGGCAAAGAAAAAGGTCTTAGTGGGGAAACTGGGGTTGTCGAGAGGTTTAAAAATAAAGAAAAGACAAAGAGACGACAGCACCTAAGGGACACAAGAGGAAGAGTCAGGCAACTGTGCACAGAATGTGAAGCACGGGAGACGGGAATCTCAACAGCACACTCTGCAAACTCTGAGCAGGTAGATTTAGCCGGTAAGAAAGTGCCTTGAGGGGAATTCCCAGGCAGTCCAGAGGTTAAGACTGGCCCTTCCACTGCAGAGGGCCCAGGTTCTGCTCCTGGCCAAGGAACTAAGATCCCACAGGCCTCTTGGTGCAGCCAAAAAAAAAAAAGCGCAGTGAAGCAGGGTGAGTGGAGGCCAGGGCAGCAGAAACCCAGCTGCGATGACCTCCCCGCCCACCGCGCCCAGGCGGGGCCGTAGGCTGGAGGCCAGGGGCTGCCCCAGCCCCACCCCAGCACCTGGGGTCTGATCTGATGGTAACTCCAACCTTTTAAAGCAAACATAACACAGTAAGATGAAAACGTGCCAAGCTGCCAAACACAAAATGCACGGTTTACCACCAGCCGGCTGAAGCCCCGGGAGGCAGAAGGGGGGCAAACCGCTGTTGGCAGTTTGCAGCCAAGGAAGAAACGGCAGAGGCTTTCAGAGGAGGAAAGGCGCACATCAGGCTGCGGGTTCAGGCACCTGAGACGTTCCGCATCCGCTGTTCTCAAGTTTCCCCACTTGAATCACAATAAAGTCCAATGAAATTCTCAGTCTCTGCACTGAGCTAACCTCTCTGCACAGAACCTTCTCGTGAAAGATCGAGGTTATTTTTCTGATATGCCTGTTCTCTCTGTGGCAAATAACTGTAATGCCAAGGCATGGTTCCAAATTAGTCATTCGCTACAATGTAAAAATACTTCACTCCGATATTTTGCCCCGACACAGATTTCACCGCATTTCCTCAGGGTTCTTACAGCGTCTTCATGTGAGGAGTCACAGAAAAATAGAAATTTGAGTCTAAAAACCACCTCGGATAGAGTAGTCTGTTTTCTACCAGGAACGCCTGTCCAGCTTCTCCTTTCTATAGTGTCCCTTTCCCCTTGTCTGAGAAAAACACAAAAACTTCAGAGAGAAGCAACGCCAGAAGCCTGCATAAAAACACGATTCTGAGTGAGTGAGACAGAAAGCGAGTCTGTCACATTCATCTCTCCGAACGGCATCTTCTAAGGGGAAACCTCAGCCCTGGGCTGGTCCGAGCTCAGCCCGCGTGAACCTCCTGCCTTCACGGATGCTTTCTGTGAGTGTACAATTTTTGTTTGGGATCAAACCAACTTAGATTGCCCGTGGTTCCTTTAAATAAGTTAAAACCAGCAGTCGTTCACATCCAAGAGCTTTAGTCATCCTGACATTCAAAAACAGGTTTATTATATAAAAGCACGCTGATCCAGATCTTAAAAATTTCTAGCATAATTCCCCAAGGCTGTGAATTTCAAGAAGCAACACCACCAGCCTATAGATCATACTTCAGTAAGCCAGATTTCTCTCTAAAGGCTCTCGTCTTCACCCATCACAACTTGTTATTTTGAGAAACAAAGACCTTTTTTTTTTTAACATCTGTAAGTTTCAGACACTCCATGTTCAAGTGGCTCCCATGCTGAGTTCCTTCTTTGAAAACAGCACCTACCATTAGTCAACTCTATGATGACCTGCCAAATCTACAAAGAAATCTATGTTGTCAAGGGCCTGACCTGTAACAGACATGGCTACCATGTGATACCAACCCCTTAGGTAAATATCATCACCATCATCATCCCTTTTTAAAAAACTGAGTGAGTACCAAGAAGCTCGGAGAGGTCAAGTGACAGGCCAAGGTATTAAAGGCTATTGAAGTGGCAGAGGAAGGTCTCACACCCAGACCAACTCCAAAAGCCACGCGCTGGCTGCAGGACCGGCTCCTCCTGTGACCGGTGTGTGAATTTTGCTTCCAGCCGGGCTGAAAAGCTGGATGCTTTTATATGCCTGCCCGTAAGGACTTTTCTGAGGACTCGTGTGTTTAACCACTTCAGAACTCTGGGCATCCCCTATGTGACATTTACATCACAGGGTGGTTTTATTATCATTATTATTATTAGATATACAGCTGCTATCTCTATGCCCACAGGAGACACAGAGGGCCCAACGACTCTAAATTTCAAGAGAACTGCATCAACATTTAGCAAAACTGCAGAGATTTGATAACTTCAATGCTGATGCTACAAAGTTGCTAGCCCTATTTCCTATTACTAGGCAAATAAGGCACCCCACTCCAGTACTCTTGCCTAGAAAACCCCATGGACAGAGGAGCCTGGTAGGCTGCAGTCCATGAGGTCGCTAGGAGTCGGACACGACTGAGCAACTTCACTTTCACTTTTCACTTTCATTCATTGGAGAAGGAAATGGCAACCCACTCCAGTGTTCTTGCCTGGAGAATCCCAGGGACAGGGGAGCCTGGTGGGCTTCCGTCTATGGGGTCGCACAGAGTCGGACACAACTGAAGCGACTTAGCAGCAGCAGCAGCAGGCAAATAAGAGTACTTATTTAACCCCAAAGTATCACGAGTTGAAAGCAATTAACAGTGTTTCCAGCCTAAATCAGATCTCAAGCCTCACAGTCATGTAGACTGACAAGAATCTGCACAAAAAATCTGTTGAAAACAATTTTTATTTCTCAGAAGCTGTTAAACAAAAAATCACACTTTAAAGAGCACTTCCTTTACTTCAGAAATCTTTTTCAAGACACAAGCTTGTTTGTTTAATCTAAAATAAAAGCCCAGGTTTCACAAGCTACTGTTTAATCAGTAGCTGAGTCCCACCAGGTTCACAGACTTCCATGAGGTCCTGTGTCTGAGCTGCTAAAAGCTTCCTCTGTGTTCTGTGACCTAACATGCCACAGAACAATGCAAGTGGGTTCCCAATCTCACCACTATCTTGATATTAATAATGAGCGGTGGACTTGGAGGAATGCCTCACGTGTACCCGATCTTTCTTTACGATGTGAATTCAGAGTCTTACAAAAGGCACCTAAGTATTTTCCAAGAGAAGAAAGGTAGGAATGACTTAACTGCAATCTTAGTTTGGTAACTTTAGTGCATGTGTAAAAAAACAGTGGACTTCCTATCTTTACGTAAGCTTCCTAAGTGAGGACCAGCTCTTGCAGAAACACAGATTCTCAGAAAAGGAGCCCCCACCCTGGGGGGGACATAAGGGACATAAGTGATAAAGAGATCCACCCTCGCTATTCAAACAAGAAATGCCTTCATGCCTGATGGCAAAGGCAATCTGCATATTCACAAAGCTCACCATGACTGATGGGTAAATGATCTTTTTTCAACTTCAGAATCTAGAAACGTTTTTGGATGACAAAGAAATCTCTGGATAAATGAACTTCGATTTAAAAGCCAAATTTTAGTTAACCATCTCATTTCCCCGTGGCAAAGGCTAAATTGCAAGTATTTTTTCCAACCTATTATTGATAAGCCATGCTTTCTCCAAGACACTATTAACTAGTTAGAACTTTAAGCAGCATTAAGACCAAGGGGGCAAAGACCCAATGCAATTGATCTACTCAGAATCTGAAAGTGGCCAGACTTCCCTGCATAAGGAGTACAGACCTCCAGTTAATCAAAAGCTTTAAAAGAGTTACTGTTTTCAATGTTCAACTGTTTTTTTATCTCCCATGTATGTTCCAGAGGGCTTCTTTCTTGATCATCGAGCTCACTTATCAGAACTAGCTCAAAGGTTTCTTTATTTCTCTTGATCTAATACATCTTGGTCAAGACTCCATCTCCATTACCTGCATTAAAAATCTCTTCTGAACAGAAATACAAACTCCCAGATCTATGTGAGACTGTGTATCCTTCCCAATAATTTAACCCTGGCAGGTACTCGTCATCCACATGCCGCAAGCCTCACCATAACACCCTCCAAGCAACGGACACGAAGGGAAAATCTACAAGAGCTGTTATATGTCACCACATAGCTCTTTACGTTTCATTTAATGCCAAGATTTGATATTTCTATTTACAGATTAATTTTTCCGATTGCTCTGCCTCACTCCAACAAAAGCATTAATTTTTTTTTACTCATATCTCCATAAAATTTTAAAAGAAGGGAATAAAATGCATGTTAAGATATTTATAGGCAGACACACTTCCAAAGGTTCCTACATAGAATGTTTTCCAAAATGTGTGAAAGTTCGATGAACTGCAAAGTCATCTGGACACTTCCTGATCCCTTCTGCATCCATAGTCTTCATCCACTACCCTACTCTACAGCTAATCTTCCATTTCACCATGAATATCTTGCCATATCAACATCAACATTCCTCCCTATAGTCTTTCATAGCTTCCCAGGTACTTTCTGGGACTCTTACTGGGCTGCCTACACACTCCTCATAATGTTCACTCTTCTTATCTATCAGATCAGAAAACAGCATTCACCTCACAAATGTGATTTAAGGCAGTGGCTGAAATTTAGTGATACACTGTATGTTACAATGATAACAGTTAATACTCCACTAAAGGGGACTCAATGACATACTCTGGTGTGTCTCTGCAAACAATTATATTTAGCTTCCATTGTAGATGTGCCTGAAAAATATGTCTTTACTAGAGACGTACCTTCCACATTCTGTACCCAATTAACATCATTCTAAAATAACTCTTGACCTCAAGAGTATTCTAAACACTGAGACTTGATATAGTAAAGCAGAAAAATCACACAACTAGGGGAATCTAAGACCTGGGTTTTACTTGTGGCTCCATCTACAATTTAGCTGTGTCACCTTGAGTAGGTCACTGGACCCCCAGGGCCTCAAGATCTTCAACTGCAAAACGATAAAAATTGGACTAAATTTTCTTTAAGGCCTCTTCCCTCTCTAAAATTCCATGATGCTGTGAAATTTCAGTCTCCTCTCAATTCAAAGATGGGCAGCAGCAGATAACAGCAAATTAGCCTAGATTATTTTTTTCCTTAAAAAAAAAAATTATCCAACTTGAGGTGCTTTCCTGGACTGGTTTTATCGGGGAAAATAAACCACAAACGAAAATGATAGGAGAAAAATAGAAAGAAAATCACACTGACATAGCTAAAACAGAAACTTCAATCACCCCCTGGGCCATTTTGTCAATAGTTACTCAAAGGCTGCTACTCTAATCACTGCCTTCCTAAAATAAAAATATTTATAGAGCTGCTTCCTTCTCATCCCCAAAGATCCAATTCGAATAAAAAACACAGCGTTTTGAAATCAACTGACAACTTCGGAAAGAGTTGCAGGGAGCGAAGGAAACTCTGCGAAGCTCTCCAAACTCATTTGTATTTAAAAGTACGATTAGAGCTAAGAAACGGTTCTTATTATCAGATGTGAGGGGGAAAAAAAGCACAGGAGGCAGGTGACATCTGGGGAAGGAAGCAGAACTGCAGGGAAGCGATGTAGGCTGAGGACCTTCGGGCAACAGGTCCAGAGCCGGGACCGCAGCCTACCCCGGGGAGGGGCTGGGGGCTGCCGCCCGGCCAGCAGCCTCCCCCGGAGCCCCATCCGCAGCGCCTCGCCCCCGCTTCGGCCCTGGAGAGGCAGCCCGCCCCCAGCTCACGCCCCTGCGGCAGAACCTCGCCTCAGCACGGGCTCCGCCGGGCCTCCCGCCCCGGGCAGGCCCTCCGCTTCCCCGGCGCCGAGGCCGGGCCCAGCCCGCCGCCGCCTCCCCGGCCGCCCCGCGCCGCCGCTCCCCGCCCCGGGCCCGCTCACCTGCACCTGTTTGCGGAAGTGGAGCGGCCCCGGCGCGGCCCACGGCCAGGAGCAGCAGCAGCAGCAGCAGCAGCGGCGGCGGCGGCCCCGGCATCTCGCCCGCCGCGCGGCCCCGGGGGCCGGCTCTCGGGTCGCCCTCCCTCCTGTCCGTCGGTCTGTCCCTCGGTCGGTCCTGCCTCCCCTCGCTGCCTCAGCGACACCCGCGCCGGCTGCTCTCAGGCACGCGTCGCTTCGGCCACACCTCAGCCCGGCTCCTGGTCCGCGCCCACCGCTCCGACCTCGGAAACACCATCCTTCCCGCCCGTCCGCCTGCCCGCGCCGCCGCCTCTCAGCAGCAGCAACGGCAGCCGCTCTGCAGAGCCGCGGGGCCCGGCGGCCGCGCTCCCACCGCCATGATGGGCTGCGTCATGTGACGTAGGGCGGAGGGGCGGGACGCCGCGATAGACAGCCCGTCCCGCCAGTCGTAAGTTCCACACCGGCCCAGGAGGCCCCGCCCACCGCCCTGGCGGAGGGACGGTGGCCGCCGGTGCGCCCCCTGCAGACAGACGTGCATGGGCTGCAGGTGAAGCCAGCAATTATTTAAAAATTAAAAAAAAATTTTTTTAAGGTAAGTATAAGAAGACAATGAAAAGCATCCAGAATCCGTCCTGAATTTTTTCTCAGTATTTAAAAAATGTGTAAAAATAGGCCCCTTTTGTCTTCAGCCTTTTTTACTTGTAATAGGTTGACCTATTCAGCCACGGAGGCTTTTTTATTTCAGTTCGGCAAGAATAAAATACTGTCTCCCCTCGCGCCCGCTACTTCAGCTCCTGAGCTCAAGCTGTTCCCCTTGACAAGAGTGCCCTTCCTGTCCTTTCTTGCCACCCGGCACACTCCCTTTCCGTGGTGGAGACTCACCTGAAGAATACAGTCATCTAAGGAGGCCTCTCCCAACCCCAGGAGAAATGACTGTCATCTCTTGGTGCCCTGCCGTGGCCCTGGCCCCACTGCTGTCCCGGCTGCCGGGCTGTATTGTTCCTGTGACTGTAAGCTCCCTGAGGACAGGAACGGTGCACCTGTCAGCGGCCGGTGCCTGGGAGGCCTGGCTCCAGGAGGCATTCTCTACAGGAGTGCTGCCTGGCCTGGGTGCCCGCCTCGCCCACCAAGGGACAAGGCCTAGCCAGCAGGTGAGGAGAGACCACCCTACTGCAGAAAGGTGAGAGGAAGATTATTTTCCAGATAGAAGTAATAATGAGCAGAAGCTTGGGAGCTGGGAAAATGCTGGGCTTTTCCAAAGAATGCACTCATAGTCCAGTATCTTATCAGATGGGGCGCTACCAGCTGGCTGCAGGGGGGCCTCCCCAGTTCTCCGGAGGCCTCAAGTCCATCTTGAATGCCAGCTCTCTGTGGTGCTGATCCCTTGAGGACACAGACCATGTCCAGGGAATATTTGTTGGGCATATAAGGCAAGACGATAAACACCTAAGTAAACAAATAGCTGGAATGTGGAAGTGCCGGGTTAAAGCACCCATGGCTGCCTGCTGATCTCTGTGTGCAAAAGGAAAGGAAGGCAAAGGTCGAGAAACGAGACACGGTCACCTGCTGCGCTCTACCTTCTACTGGGATCAGGAAGCTCCGGACTTCCGAGCTTCAGGGAGCTGGGAATGCTCACGCTGTGTCCCGGGAGGAGTCCCTGGATGTGTTCACAGCAGTGCTGACTCAGCCGAAGCCCTGCCTCATAACCCTCATGGTTGTTAATCATAATTAAAGTGCGCTCCAACCACAACACATCAGATCACAATCCCAAAGCAGGTTTCGTTATTATTCAAGTGGCCCCAAAGTTAGAAAACGTGTTTCCTTTCCACTTCACAGAAGAGGGGTTAAGGTACACATTCCTTAGACGGTGTCTAGTGGAAACCTTTACCCAACAAACTACCTCACTGCTCATACCTTTGCCCAGTACTTCTCTTGAAGTCTTGAAGACTTCCAGTTAGAGAATTTACAAAGCAAATGAGAACCTGTTTGCTTTGTTCAGTTTCCTCTAGGAGTCACAAATGGCAACCCACTCCAGTGTTCTTGCCTGGAGAATCCCAGGGACAGAGGAGCCTGGTGGGCTGCCATCTATGGGGTCGCACAGAGTTGGACACGACTGAAGCGACTTAGCAGCAGCAGCAGCAGGAGTCACAAAACAGCCTTTGGAACAACTTGGGGTTGACCCCTAAAATGAGAAGCCGTGTCTTCAGTATTCCTAAGGCTCCCCTGCGCTCAGTTCTTTCCAGTGTTTCTTTTAAGCCAAGCCACCACTTGAATGATTACAGCCGTTGTCTGTCCTGCCGGCAAGCTCAGGCTGAGGGCTGGATTCATGGGATATAGATTTTGTTTAGTACTGGAGAAGCATGCATCTCTGGGGATCTGGCATTCAGCAGGTACCCCAAATGTTTGCAGGGCTGAGCTGGATCGAATGGGTGAATCCAGAGGGTTCTGGCAGTGGTATCCATAAGGGTCCTTCAGGGGTATATAAAAAGACAGAAAATCATAAGTGTTGGTGAGAATGGTTAGGAACTGAACCCCTGTTCTTTGCTGATGGAATATACAATGGCACAGCCGATTCAGAAAATGATCTGACAGTTCCTCAAAATATTAACCATACAGTCACCATATGACCCAACAAATCTACTCCTGGATATATACCTACTATAAATGAAGACATATGTCCACATCAAACCTTGTCCACTGACGTTCACAGCAGCATTATTTATAATAACTAAAAGATGGAAACTACACAAAGGTCCATCAACTGAAGGATGAATCGACAAACTGTTATATCCTTGAAGTGGAATATTATACAGCAATAAAAAGGAGTGGGGTGCTGATACATGTTGCAACATAGAGGAACCTTGAAAACATATGCTTAGTGAAAAGAGCCAGTCACAAAAGTTCATATATTTTATGATTCCATTTTTATAAGGTATTCAGGTTAAGTGGATCCATAGAGGTAGAATCAGGTGTGTGACTGCCTAAGGCCAAGGCAAGAAATGAGGATGGACTGCTAATAGGTATGGGGTTTTGGGGGGGCTGTTTGAAATATTCTAAAAAGTTAAATAATGGTGATCACTGCACAACTCTGTGAATATACGAAAATCTATTTTAAAGGAGTGAATTTTGTGGTTTGTGAATTATATGTCAAAGTTGTTATTAAAAGCAAAGCTTACAAATACTACAAGGTCAATTCTGTTACTACATTTACTGTTATCTATGCTTCTGGGTTATTTACATCTATCATAGCTATACAGCAGAAATGCTATATAACACTATGTTCCTGCCCACTTCTTGCCAACTCTGACTCCTGTGCTATCACGCCTGTAGCTTGAGTATTTACACCATGGAAATTGGCAAACAGTACCAATCAGAGCTCTTTTCCCCCTAGAGGACCACTTGTTACTGGTCTTGCCATAGGGCACCCTCCGTAAGGTCCCTCTGACTGCCCCTTCCTGACCTCAATCCTTTCTGTGGATTGCATTACTTTAATTCAGCTCTGAGCAAAGAAAGAGACCACACAGCTTGGAAATCACCACTTCCTAGTCCTCCCCCACTGAAACAAAGGCCGCACACCTCATCCCCAACTCTCCTCCTAAACGCCTTTGTGTGACATTCTCACCTTTTGTTGCCTTTTAGATTCTTCGTCTACAGCTGAGTCAGGGACAGCTCACCGGAAGTGGTGGCCTAGAGTTACCACCCATTTATGGAGGGGGGAAAGGACACCAATATGGTAAAATGAATGAATGAATAATGCTATCCACAAGATCAATAACAGGATTTATTAAAACTACTCAACAGACAGTGAGGTTCAGGAAGGGGATACCACTTTAAAATCGCGTTATAAGCATATTATCCCCAAGCTCAACAGGGTGAATGCCTTCTTGTGGAAGTGAGTTTTACCTAACAGTGACTTATGAATCACTTTGTGTGTGTCAGGCGCTGCTCTAAGCATTGTGTAAGTAATAACTCTTTAAACTTTATCAATTTTAGGATATTTTCATCATCCCTAAAAGAATCTCTGTACGCATTTGCTGTCACTGCCCATTGCGTCCCTCCTCCTAGTCCTCAGAAACCACCCATCTACTGTTTGTCTGTATATCTGGCTGCTCAGAATCTAGCTGGCTGGAGTGGGTGCATGAGAGGACTCCTAGGCACCAGAGAATGACGGAGACGTTAGATAGACGGACCCTGAGTCTCTGAATGACTCTGTGCAGCAGAGCTCTCAACCCGACCTACCACATCAGACTGTGCCGGGCGGAGCATGCCTGCTCAGTCCTGTCTGACTCTTAGCAACCCTGTGGACTGTAGCCCTCCAGACTCTGTCCATGGGATTTTCCAGGCCAGAATACTGGAGTGGGTTGCCATTTCCTCCTTCAGGGGATCTTCCCGAACCCAGAGATAAACGTCTCCTATGTCTCCTGCATTGGCAGGCAGATTCTTCACCACTGAGCCATCAGGGAGGCCCTTTGTCTCTGTGGATTTACCTGCTCTGGGCATTTCCTATAAATGGCATCATTCAATATGGAGCTTTCTGTGACTAGTGTAAGCTACTGACATTCCCTTTTTACAGACGAGGAAACTGAGAAACAGGGGTTAAGTACTTCCGTGAAGGTCACACAGCTAGTAAGTGGCAGAGGTAGGCTCCAAACTCAGGCGGCCTGGCTCCAGAGTCCTTGCTGAGTTTCAAAACAAAACTGAATAATGTCAAGGGCTTCCCTGGTGGTCCAAGGCTAACACTCCACATTTCCAACGCAGGGGGCCCGGGGTTCGATTCCCAGTCAGGGAACTAGATCCCACATGCCGCAACTCAATATTCTGCCGGCCACAACGAAGATCAAGGATCCCACGTGCTGCAACTAAAAAAGTCATGCACGCCACCACAAAGACCCGATGCAGCCAAATAAATATTTAAAAAAAAAACAAAAACTGACTAACGTCAAAAGCATATACTGAAGACCTTTTGTGAACAGAGCTGTGGGCCAAATTGCCCCACGTGTGCTCCCCAGGCCCTCCCAGGGGCTGCTTTCTGGTGGGGGCTGAGGTAGGGGTTGGGGGGGGGGAGGGTACCTTGCAGGCCGTAGTTGTTGCATAAAGTAAACCTGTCCATTGCGAGAGACAAGCTCCTCCAGCGATGAACGCTTGGGTTTCTTTCCTCTTTGGCCTGCCCAGCAGCTAATTGCTACCCCGTACTGAGAAAGCAACGGATAGGAACCTTGGCAGTCGGGAGGCCGCCTGCCACCATGAGGTCTAGGGAGCAGGCGTGCCCTCTGGGCCCCAGCGGCCAGGACACAGCGTCTGGCTCCAGGCCCAGCGTGGTGCCGGCAGCTGCGTCATCCAGACTCGCTCTCCCCTCCTGCCCGGGCCCCTGGGAGGCTGCTTGTGTCCCGGGCCCAAGCCCAGCTCTTCTGTGGCTGTCCCCTGCCCTCCTGCCACTTCTCGGCCCTGTGTAGCCTCTCAGAGCATCATCAGAGGATGCTTGAAACCAGGTCTCCACTACTTCTACGAGCTTCTGCCAGGATCCCTGGCGGCTCCTCCTTGTGGGTCCAGCCAGCACCGCGGGACTGCTCTCGGATCAGACCCTCAGGAATTCATCAAGCGTCAGCTACAGTTGGCCCTTGCACTGGGCAAGTGAGAGAATATCCTGGGACGTCTCGGCTTGCTGCCTCCCGTGGTGACCTGTCCCTGTCACTGTCTGAGCCGTTTTCACTCTGAGCTCATCGCTGTATTACCTGTCAGCCTCCACTGAAACAGAAGTCCCATGAGGGGACCCCTCTCTGTTGAGTTATCGGCTGCAAACTCACTGCTGGAACGCGCCCATTACCAGTGGATCTCCGGCCGCTGCTGTTGAGTGGCTGTGGGTTTGTGGCATGTCGGGACCCAGGTGGGCTGACGCCCAAGTGTCCAGCCGATGTACCACCCCACGGCCTGCAGGCTAAGCTAGAGGCGGGGCTGGATGGACACCCACCCCCAAACCTCGGAAGCTTCTCCGGAAAATCTGGTGCAGGTTGAGCCCTCTTACGCTCGTTCGGCCAGATTCAGGGTTTTACTGTGATGCCTTCTGCTTCTCTCTGGGCTTCCCAGGTGGCGCAGTGGCCAAGAATCCACCAGTCAATGCAGGAGACACGAGAAAGGCAGGTTCAATCCCTGGATCGAGACGATCCCCTGGAGATGGAAATGGCTAGGTGCTCCAGTATTCTTGCCTGGAGAATCCCATGGAGAGAGGAGCCTGGTGGGCTACAGTCCACAGGGTTGCAAAGAGCTGGACACGACTGAGTGAGCACACACCCTGCATCTCTGTCACCTCCGCTGCGCTCTCATCTGACCACCGCCACCCACCGGGTCACCACGTCCCCCTGCACCCCTCCTGTCTGCCCCCATCCACCTCCCGCAGCGTCATCTTTCCAGGCAAAGGGAAGATGCATCAGTACTCCTCCTAAAGGCATCAGCTGCGCCTGTCCACCCAAGGCCTCCCACTGGACGGGCCGGCAGCCCTTCCTGCCTCTGTTCTACTCACATGGAGCGTCTCTCCTCGGAGGTGCTCCCTCCACCTGGAAGGCCCTTCCTTCTTGCTGTTGATGCAGTTTGCCTCTGCCCTCCACCCGCCTCTTCAGGCTCCTCCCCCAGTGTCTGTGGAATGAGGGCTTCTCTCGGGCAGGGGGCAGGGCGTGTGCTCGGCTCCTCACCCATCGCTCACTGGTGATGTCAACAAACGTAGGAGGTGGCTGTGACACATTGGGCCAGGCTCCAGGCACCGGAATGAACGCGAAGACGAGGCCTCTGCTGTCGGGAGTTAGTGTTTTAGGACAAGGAGAGCTAGGCTGCTTCGGGGGGGCCCCCACCTGGCTCAGCGTCCCTTGCCCCAAGCCAGTAAAACAGTGGCTGACGTACAAGGGTGACCACTCCCATCAGCCCCGCCAGGCTGGCCTGTGCAGGGGAGTTTCAGCAGGGTGGGGCTGGCATGTGAGCCCTGGGTGGCTGGGCGGGTCAGGCGGGGCCGCCCAGACCCATCAGCTGGTGAACAGCATCCTTCTTCGGCACTGGGCCAGAATGGGATTTAACGAGGTGCAGAGTGCAAACTTGGAGGCAGAGGGACTTCTAGTTTCAAGCAATACCACCCAGTCCCATCTGAGGTGCCCAGGGTGTTCCAGAGATGGGGAGATGGAAGGGGAACTCTATTTTATTTTTTTCTCTGACCCCAAAGGCTGGGGAAACAAAGCCTTGATGGGACCTCAAAGGAAGCGACATGTAAGGAATCAGCTCTCCCAAAACCGAGCTGGCCAGAAATGGGGCTGGAGTTACCCAAATATACCACAGGCCGCCGTTTGCCGCTGGTACCTGATCCTGCGGGGCTGTTTGGGACTCCTTGCCCAGTAGGAAGCCTCGGATCACAAGCGGTGCCTTGCACTCCACCCCAGCTGCTGGGGCCCAAGTCAGAGTGGCCCAGGTGACTTCCTGCACCTCCGTGTGCCCTACCTGCTCGTGCCTGAGGCTGTTTAGGGTGGTTCCAACATCCTCCGACAGGTGTGGTTCCTTCTCTGATGCTCAATGAATTTATCACTTTCCAGCACAGGGAGCTGTGGCCATGTTTTAAATTGCCAGGCTTGATTGGAAACGGCCTTTTTGTTGCTCCTTGTGCACCCGGTTGTAACCATGAACCACGGCTCTCCTGCGAGGGTGAGTGTGTATCCCTCTGTCCGATTCCAGGGACAGACAAACCAGACACCGCTGAGGATGCTCCGTCATGAGCTGTGTCCCGGGAGACACACGGACACGTCCTGTGCGTTACTTCACTGTGTCCCAGAAGGGCCCTCTGGGGCTGGAGCCGTGCCCATTTTGCAGGTGCGGGAAGTGGAGCATCTAGTCTTCCCTGAGGGTGAAGAGGCTGCGGCGTGATTTGGGGGCGGAGCTGCTTGTTTCCGGCTGTTGTGGGTCTTGATTGCAGCTCAGGCGTCTCTAGTTGAGGGCAGTAGGTGCCTCACAGCACGTGGGATCTTAGTCTCCCAACCAGGGACCAAACCCATCTTCCCTGCATTGGAAGGTGGATTCTTAACCCCTGGAGCACCAGGGAAGTTCTCGAGCGGCTTTTGATCAGCAGCAGGAAGGGCTCACAGGGAGGCTGACCTTCTTCCATGAACTTCACTTGGGTCCAGGACTACAGTCTCCCTCCTCACTCCTGGTCTCTTCTTGGGGGGAAAATGGCCTTGTCTTAGCTGTTCACCTTTCCTCAGGGACAGCAAGGCTGCCGCCAGTGGACAGGTAAGGTTCATCTCAGTCCAGAGGGGCTGGCAGGACCCCAGGAAGGACAGGGCAGAGGGGGCCCCGGCATCAGGGACCAACAGTAGATCTGTCCTAGGACCTGAGAAGACGAGCCACCTCCAGCAGCCCTTCAGCTGGAGGCGGAGATTTCTGGCTCCTGGGAATGCCGGGCGTGGGTGTGTGGGCACCTCCGGGCACCCCTGGAACCGGCCTTTGTCCTCCTCTGCCTGTGCTGCGTTTATGTGGGTCGTGCTCGGCCACACCCCAGGCTCCTTTGAGAACAAGCACCGGGGACTTTCTTCTTATCGAGACGGATAAGGAATGGGAGCCACGTAAGCTAACGATTCCTGGGCAGAAAACCAAGCGCGAACTCCTCTACCCTTCAAGAAAGCATTTCAAGGACTTCCCTGGTGGCTCAGCGGTAAGGACTCACCTGCCTGACAATGCAGAAGACATGGGTTCGATCCCTGACCCGGGAAAATCCCACATGCCTCGCTGCAGCTAAGCCCGTCTGCCACAGCTATTGAGCCTGTGTTCTAGGGCCCAGGAACTGCAACCCCTGAGCTCAGGTGCCAACTCCTGAAGCCCTTTCACCTTAAGAGCCCGAGTTCTGCAACAATAGAAGCTACTGAGCTGAGAAGCCGGTGAAGGTAGAGGGGAGCCCCAGCTCCTCGAAACTGGAGAAAAGCCCATGCAGTGACGAAGACCCAGCACAGCCAAATGAAGGAAATGAATAGTAAGATAGAAAGCATCTCAAGGAAAAGACTTGAGGCCTCCGGAGCCATTTGTATCCAGGCTGATGAGAGAGCTGAAGGAGGCGGGGAGGGGGACTGTCCCCAGAGGTCGCCCTGGCTGATGAGAGGCCTGGCCAGGGAACCAGGGTCCAAGAGTGCAGGCCGTTCGGTACCCAGAAGGGTCTCATGGCCTTGCACCGGCCCTGAGTGCAGAGATGCAAACGGGGAGGCATAAAAACCAGAGAATCACAATCGCAGTGAGGCCACACGGAAAGGGAAGTGCGAGGCAGGAGGCTGAGCCTGGCCAGAGGCCTTTAAACACAAGAAGAGGGATCAGGTAGAAGTGATCGGACTGGAGTGACCACATTAAGGAGGGGAAGTGCCGTGTTGCCATTTTAAGTCAGAGGAGGCAGCATAGTCCCATATTCATATTCACATGCAAATCATTCATATTCATAAGGACTGGCAGGAAGTCACCGAAACACCAGGATACTCACATGGTTATCTCTAAGTACAGAATTATGCATGCGTCTCCATTTTTTTCTGCCTTCCTCTATTTATTAATCTATTCATTTCTTTCTTTTTTTGGGGGGGGGTACTTTCTTGCTTTTCTGTAATGAGCCTGAAGTATTTCTTAGGGGAAAAGGGAAAGCTTTGCTTTCTGTGTGTGTTTATTTTTGTTTTGAAGCCAAGGGATTTTCACAGACTCGACTCAGCGACATCCAGCAGGCACAGAGACCTGGTCATCCGGCATCGCCTCCCGAGTAGAGAATCATGAAGAATTTTTAAAACTGGCTTTCTCTTGTGGAAGATCTTCCAGGTGACCCGGGGAGGATACTATCCGTTTCTAAACACTTGTGTTCATGGCGCGGGGGTGCCGCTACCCCTCGCCGAGCCAGTCCATGTTTTATGGTGTACCTTGGGCTCCGCTCGCTTGATTATGACCTGTTATCCTCACCCAACTCTCCAAATCTGCTGCCTGCTGCGAGGTGTTAAAAAAAAAAAAAAAAGCCCTTTTCTAGAGAGATAATTGACTGGGCGAGGGCAGTGGAGTGTTTTGTTTCTGGTGGGGTGGTTGGCCAGGCTCCCTGCATTCTGTTCACATCTGACTCGAGGTTGCTGTTGTCTGATGGTGGCGGGAGCTTTTCGATCTAGCCCTGCTACTTTGTTTCTGAGCAAGGTATAGAACTGCGGAGACAAAAGTGTATTTGGCGTGTCTTCGTTCAAATCTGGGTGTCTGTCTGTGTGCAGAGAGAAGCTGGAGCCCCTGGCTGGCTTCTGTGGGGATGGACGAGACATCCTGTGCAGATTTTGAAACATCGCAGCAGAGATCGGCACCTTTCCATGAGTCGGGTGTGAGGCTGTCTCTTATACACATCTGAGAGCTAGGCTGCTTCGGGGGGGCCCCCACCTGGCTCAGCGTCCCTTGCCCCAAGCCAGTAAAACAGTGGCTGACGTACAAGGGTGACCACTCCCATCAGCCCCGCCAGGCTGGCCTGTGCAGGGGAGTTTCAGCAGGGTGGGGCTGGCATGTGAGCCCTGGGTGGCTGGGCGGGTCAGGCGGGGCCGCCCAGACCCATCAGCTGGTGAACAGCATCCTTCTTCGGCACTGGGCCAGAATGGGATTTAACGAGGTGCAGAGTGCAAACTTGGAGGCAGAGGGACTTCTAGTTTCAAGCAATACCACCCAGTCCCATCTGAGGTGCCCAGGGTGTTCCAGAGATGGGGAGATGGAAGGGGAACTCTATTTTATTTTTTTCTCTGACCCCAAAGGCTGGGGAAACAATATTGATTACAATTACCAGTGGACCGAGAGAGATGATGTTTTGGCAGTTGGTTACTTGGCTTTAGTCCTGCTAACGTAGATCCAGCAGAGAGAGTCTTTGAAGACCCTGGGCTCTCAGCAAGCAGAGGTTTTCAAATGATGATTATGCTAAAATATATAAAACATGGAACGTGACGCTTTATTTTTAGGTGAGCAGGTCGGTGGCATTAAGTGCATTCACGATCCATCTTCAGAACCTTTTCCTCTTTCCAAACCGAAACGCTGCCCCATTGAACAATCGCTCCCCATCCCCCACCTGACACTCACCATCTGCCTTCTGTCTTGATGAATCTGACTCTCCTAAGTGCCTCATATGGGTGGAGCACATAATATTTGTTCTTTTGTGACTGGTTTATTTCGCTGAGCATACGTCTTCTAGCTTGGCCCATGCTGTAGCAGGCGTCAAAATTTCCTTCCTTTTTAAGGCTGAATAATACTCCATGGTAAGGACAGATTGCACGGCGTTTATCCATTCATCTGTTGATGGACACACAGGTGGCGTCCACCCTTCGGCTGTTATGAATAACACTGCTTAGGGACGTGGATGGGCAAATATCTCATGTCCCTGCTATCAGTTCTTTGGGCGTTTAGGTACACCCAGAAATGAAATTGTGGAGCCAGCAGGCATTTTATTTAATATTAATAAGAAATGGAGACGAGGCCAATTGGGAAGTCCTCTGGCTCCTGGTCTTTGGTGTCAGTAACACTTGCATCCAGGAAGGACCCCCGAGGTTTAGGAACTGCAGGACCACGGAACCCCAGAACATCGGGCGGAGCTGGAAGGTCGTTCAGAGGTGTGGAGTCCAGCACTCTCTGTGGACGAAGAACCTGCATTGAGTTCAGGTCTCATCGTGAGGCAGTTCCTCTGTGCTGGTCATGAAGCCCGACCCGTCTCCTCTAGAGGATAAAAAAGACAAAGCCAGAACTCCGGAGCAGGAGTTTTAGAGGGGATTTCCTGCTGGACTGGGGCTCCCTGCTCCCTGTGACCAGCTCTCCACACATGCACACGCTTCTCCTTGGGATGGAGGTGAACCTCACAAGATACCACACGGGCTTGATGATGCCCCAAGAGACAGGCATCGTAAAGCATTAAAAGGCCCAACTGATCAAACCCTGGAGACGTGCCCCTGCCCGTCAGAGATTCCCCTCCCCACAGACATAAAACAGAGGCTCCGTTCAGCAAGACGCCATCTGAGGCTGTGGTTTGGCGACAGCTGTGGGGGGACGCCAGAGATGGATGTCATGGCCTCTTATCATTCTTTCTGGCTGCCAGCACCAGCACGGGGAGGCTGCCGAGCATTTCCCAGCCTCCTGTGAAGCTAGGGTCCTGCCACGTGACTATATTCCACCAATCGGACGCCCAGCTGCCTAGTCAGAGGCTAGAAAGAGAAGCAGGTCGCAAGCACACCCACTCTGAAGTGGAGTGTCTGAAACTGCCTCTAGTGCCAGATCGGGCGGAGGAAAGGGCTCGCTGCTTGCTTCTAAAGGGGGTGTCCGACCTAAACTGACTCTAGAGTGCTGGGGGCTTGTTCCTGGTGGTGGAAACTCCAAGCCAGATTCTCCAGTCTTCCCGGAGATTCTGGGAACACCCTTTATCCATGTTCCGCTCAAATGGGCTAGAATTAGCCTCTGTGGTTGCAACTGAGAACCCAAGCTGATTCATCAGATTACTGGTTATCAGTTAGAAATTAGGTTCAGCTGTGAATATGGGTGACTCCCAAACAAGAGAGCCTTAAACAAGACAAAGGTTTATTCCTTTCTCATTTAAAAGGCTGATCAAACAGTCTTGGCAGCACAAAGGCCTCAGATATCCTGGCTCCTTTTTGTCCCACTCTGCCATCCCTAATGGTAACCCACTCCATTGTTCTTGCCTGGAGAATCCCAGGGATGGGGAAGCCTGGTGGGCTGCTTGTCTCTTTTGCTATCTTGCATACAGGGTTATCATTACCATCTTTCTAAATTCCATATATATGCGTTAGTATCCCATGGACGGAGGAGCCTGGTGGGCTGCAGTCCATGGGACTGCCAAGAGTCAGACACGACTAACGACTTAGCAGCAGCAGCAGCAGCAGCAGCAGCATACTGTATTGATGTTTTTCTTTCTGTCTTACTTCACTCTGTATAATAGGCTCCAGTTTCATCTACCTCATTAGAACTGATTCAAATGTATTCTTTTTAGTGGCTGAGTAATACTCCATCATGTATATGTACCACAGCTTTCTTATCCATTCATCTGCTGATGGACATCTAGGTTGCTTCCATGTCCTGGCTACTATAAACAGCGCTGCGATGAACGTTGGGGTACATATGTCTTTAGTTCTGGTTTCCTCGGTGTGTATGCCCAGCAGTGGGATTGCTGGGTCATAAGGCAATTCTATTTCCAGTTTTTAAAGGAGTCTCCACACTGTTCTCCATAGCGGCTGTACTAGTTTGCATTCCCACCAGCAGAGTAAGAGGGTTCCCTTTTCTCTACACCCTCTCCAGCATTTATTGCTTGTAGACTTTTGGATCACAATCATTCTGACTGGTGTGAAGTGGTACCTCATTTTGGTTTAGATTTGCATTTCTCTGATAATGAGTGATGTTGAGCATCTTTTCATGTGTTTGTTAGCCATCCGTGTGTCTTCTTTGGAGAAATGTCTGTTTAGTTCTTTGGCCCATTTTTTGATTGGGTTGTTTATTTTTCTGGGATTGAGCTGCAGGAGCTGCTTGTATCTTTTTGAGATTAGTTCTTTGTCAGTTGCTTCACTTGCTATTACTTTCTGCCATTCTGAAGGCTGTCTTTTCACCCTGCTTATAGTTTCCTTTGTTGTGCAGAAGCTTTTAATTTTAACTAGGTCTCATTTGTTTATTTTTGCTTTTATTTCCAGTATTCTGGATCATAGAGGATCCTGCTGGGATTTATGTCATAGAGTGTTTTGCCTATGTTCTCCTCTAGGAGTTTTGTAGTTTCTGGTCTTACATTTAGATCTTTAATATATTTTGAGTTTATTTTTGTGTGTGGTGTTAGAAAGTGATCTAGTTTCATTCTTTTACAAGTGGTTGACCAGTTTTCCCAGCACTACTTGTTAAAGAGATTGTCTTTTCTCCGTTGTATATTCTTGCCTCCTTTGTCAAAGATAAGTTGTCGTAGGTGTGTGGATTTATCTCTGGGCTTTCTATTTTGTTCCATTGATCTATGTTTCTGTCTTTGTGCCAGGACCATACTGTCCTGACGACTCCGGCTTTGTAGTGATCCTATTCTATGGATGCGGTCATTATGGTTAACTCTTCATAGACCAATCTTTCCGTGAGAGCTTGACATTTAGTCTAACCTTTTCATTCCTCTAGTGAGTTTATGGGCTCCCCTGGTGGCTCAGCTGGTAAAGAATCCTCCTGAAATGCGGGAGACCTGGGTTGGATCTCTGGGTTGGGAAGATCCCCTGGAGAAGAGAAAGGTTATCTACTACAGTATGTTGGCCTGGAGAGTTCCATGGACTGTATAGTCCGTGCAGTTGCAAAGAATCAGACATGACTGAGCGACTTTCACGCACACAGTGAGTTTATGGTTGGGGCTTTCCATCTGTTTAGATCTTTCTTTCAACACTGTTTTGTTGTTTTCTGTATACAAGTCTTGTATCTCCTTGGTTAATTTTATTCTTAGGTACTTTATTTTAGTTGTACTATGTATGCAGGTCAGGAAGCAACAGTTAGAACTGGACATGGAACAACAGACTGGTTCCAAATAGGAAAAGGAGTATGTCAAGGCTGTATATTGTCACCCTGCTTATTTAACTTCTATGCAGAGTACTTCATGAGAAATGCTGAGCTGGAAGAAGCACAGGCTGGAATAAAGATTGTCGGGAGAAATTTCAATCACCTCAGATATGTAGATGACACCACCCTTATGGCAGAAAGTGAAGAGGAGCTAAAAAGCCTCTTGATGAAAGTGAAAGAGGAGAGCAAAAAAGTTGGCTTAAAGCTCAACATTCAGAAAATGAAGATCAAAGGAGAAGGGGATGACCGAGGATGAGACGGCTGGATGTCATCACTGACTCGATGGACGTAGGTCTGAGTGAACTCTGGGAGTTGGTGATGGACAGGGAGGCCTGATGTGCTGCGATTCATGGGGTCACAAAGAGTCGGACACGACTGAGTGACTGAACTGAACTGAGGTCCCATTTGCTTTTTTTTTTTTTATTTTGCCTTGGGACACTGACATAATAAAATATTGCTATGATTTATGTCAGAGAATGTATTGCCTATGTTCTCGTCTAGTTTATGATGTCATGTACTGTATTTAAGTCCTTAAAGCACTCTGACTTTAGTTTTGTGTATAGTGTACAGGAGTGTTTTTTAACTTAGTGCTGATTTACACGTGGTTGTCTAGCATGCCCAACACCACTGCACAGACTTTCTTTTCACCATTGTATAGTCTTGCCTCCTTTGTCACAGACTGACCGTAAGTGTGTGACTTTATTTTGGGGCTCTCTATTCTGTTCCATTAAGCTAAATGTATGTTTCTGGGTCACTACCACACTGTTTCACTCTGCAGTTTTGTAGTATTAAGTGTGAAAGGGTTATGCCTCCAGCTTAGTTCTTTTTCCTCAGGATTGCTTTGGCAATTCTGGGTCTTTTGTGGTTCCATATAAATTTTAGGAATATTTGTTCTGGTTCTGTGAAAAAATGTCATAGGTATTTTGATAGAGATCACATTAAATCTGTAGATAGCTTTGGGAAGTATGGTCATTTTGACAATACAATCAATGAGCATGGCTATCTTTCCATTTCTTTGAATAACCTTCAGTTTCCCTTATCACTGTTTGATAGTTTTTAGTATGTAGGTCTTTCACCACCTTGACAAAGTTTCTTCCTAGGTTTTTTAATTTAAAATGGAATTGGTTCTTTGCTTTCTTTGTCTGGTATTTCATTGTTAGTGTAAAGATATCCCACAATTTCTGTATATTATTATTGTATCCTGCTACCTTGATGAATTAACTTATTGGTTGTAAAGGTTTTTGTGGGGAGACTTCAGGGTTCTCTGCCAACAGTGACAGTGTTACCTCTTACCTTCCAGTTTGGATACCTATTATTTCTTTTCTTGTCTGATTTCTGTGGCTAGGACTTCTAATACAATGTTGAATAGAAGTGGCAGGAGGGTAAGAGCAGGCATTCTTGTCTTGTTTCTGCCTTTAAAGGAAAGGTTTTCAGTTTTGAGTATTACGTTGGCTGTGCGGTTGGCATAAATGACTTCTATTATGTTGAGGTATCATGCGAAGAGTTGACTCATTGGGAAAGACTTTGATGCTGGGAGGGATTGGAGGCAGGAGGAGAAGGGGCCAACAGAGGATGAGATGGCTGGATGGCATCACCGATTTGATGGACATGAGTCTGAGTGAACTCTGGGAGTTGGTGATAGACAGGGAGGCCTGGTGTGCTGCAATTCCTGGGGTCACAAAGAGTCAGACATGACTGAGCAACGGAACTGAACTGAACTGATATTCACTCTATACCTCTTCCATAAGAGTTTTTTTAATCATGAACGAATGTTGAATTTTGTCAAATGCTTCTTCTTTTCCTACTGAGATGATCATGTGGGTTTTGTCTTTCCTTTTGTTAGTGTGGTACATCATACCAATTAATTTGCGTATGTTGAACCATCCTTGAGACCCTAGAATGAATCCAGCTTGATCATGGTGTATGATCCTTTTTGTGTATCATTGGATTTGGTTTGCTAACATTTTTGTTGAGAAATTTTGCATCTATATTCATCAAAAATACTAGATTATGTCTTTCTTTTTTGTAGTGTCTTTGTCTAGTTTTGGTACCAGGATGATGGTGGCTTCATAGAGTGAATTTGGGAGTGTTCTCTCCGCTTGAACTTTTTGGACTAGTTTGAGAAAGTCAGGTATAAATCCTTTATATGTTTGGTAGAATTCCCCAGTGAAGCCATCTAGTTCTGGACTTTGTTTTCAAGGAATTTTTTAAAAAAATTTTTAATAGATTTTGTTTCACAACTAGTGCTTCTTGACTCAATTTTGGCAGGCTTTGTTTCCAGAAATGTGTCCATTTCTTATAGCCTGTCCAATCTGTTGATACATAACTGTTCATAGTATTCTTTTATGTATTTATTTGGGATTGGTTGCTAATTTTCCTCTTACATTTCTTATTTTGTTCATTTGGATATTCTTTCTTTTTTTGTTGGACAGCCTGGCTAGAGGTTTATGACAAACTTTTTTTAGAATTCAACATCAAGTAACAGTCTTTTTAGACCAACTGATAATGCGTTCAACTGTCAAGAACTAAGAAGCATATATCCAGTTATCCTTTGCCCTGAATACAATAAAGTTTAGACTAAAATTTAAGCTTGATTATGGGAATTATGCTAACTAAAATTTCTAAATTAGGATTTTCTATTTCTCCTTCAATTTTTAACTTTATGTCTTAATCAGTTCTATTATATGACTTTCATTGAAAACTACTTTAAATTTTCTGAAATTAAAAAAGTCATACATTTCTTAAATTCATTAGAACTTTGTTAGTGCTTCAAAAAGTGTCCCATACTGTTGACTTTTGTGCCCCTGGGCACTTTAAAATTGATACTTAAATTTTGCTTACAGCTTAGTACCCAATAGGGATAGAACTGTGAATGGCTCATGTTACAATTTGAAGAATTCCTATACAATAAGAGTGGAATTTATTAATTCCATAATTATTTTTGAGCACCTACTATGTGCCAGACACATTCTGAAGCCAATGATACTGTGATGAAAAAGATGAGGGTCCTGGGACTCATATTTTAGTAAGAGAGGACAAAGAATAAACACATAAGCAAATAAGACACTTTTAGAGAGTAATAAAGATATTAGAGAAATCACCGAAGAATGAGTGAGAAATTGGAAAGGATATCTCAAGATAATGTGAATTTTTGTATTATCATCCATAAAAATATCTGAATTGTCAATTTAAAAGGGATACTACATATATTTGTCATCAGTTCAATTACCAGGGGCACGTTTAAAAAAAAAACAATGCTAGGGAGTTTGTTTAAGGATTTAGAAGTAGAAAATGTTGAACATTATTAGAGCATCAAAATAACATAGGCAGTTATGTTATTTAAGTTCATTATACAAACAACAGAGAAGTCTGTTGACTTTTACTAAAGGTAGCCTTCTATTGGGCTTCCCTGGTGGCTCAGATAGTAAAGAATCTGTCTGCAATGCAGGACACTTGGGTTTAATCCCTGGGTTGGGAAGAGCCTTCTATTTTTATTTCTTAAATTTTCTCTGCATTTTCTTAGGTCCTTTTCACTGTAACCTTTCTTCCAAAAGATAAGCAGATCATAAGTGAAAAGATAAACATGTATCACTGGCTAGGATAAGCGCTTTAATCTCCTTGACTTGAATTAGATAGGTATAACATCATTGAACCCATTGTTTTCTCTTCTTCATGCAATTGCAGCATCCTCTGGTGGAGATTAATTTATTTGATAATGTTTGAGATAAGCTTTTACAGATTTTGAGAAATAGCTTTTATGGAATTTAGCACAGGAATAAAATGTTTGGTGCTTCATTATCTTCATTAAGTTATCCACCTTGCAAAGTATTATGTTAGTGCTTATTGTCAAACTTAAAAATACATCTGAGAGATATGCAATTATACAAGTACAAATAATAAGGACACTACTACAAATAAATACTAATACATTATTCTGGAAAGTAT
>SJYC01038660.1:0-27678 GCA_006408675.1 Madoqua kirkii
TCTGCCGGGATGCCCCATGTCTTCCAGTAGAATGAGACCCAGCACCCTGGGTTTTTCAATCCTGTAGAAAACAAAAACCCTCCATTGACCTAAACCTGAAAAACAAGCCAGCCCAGCCTGCCAAGGGCAGGCCCCGAAACGACATTCTTCTGTGTAGCCCTGGGCTGGGAGATCAGGGCTCCGAACCTCCCTTCCTGAAGAATGCTCACTTGAGCGCTTTAAGGGGAAGGCCGGAGCCAGGGGCTAATTGGTGCTTTCTCAGAAACTTCCGAGCCCAGGAGCACCCAGAGTGCTGGAGAGAGAGCAGGGGAGCCCCAAACAGCACCAGGCTGGGGTGGCCTGGATCCGCCTGTGATGGGGGAGACGCTGGAAGCACGGCACGGCCTGGGAGCCCACCACAGCTCGGCCAGCGGGTCCGCTGTGTGTGCAGCCCAGTCTGACCGAGGCTCCCCGGTGCCCCCTGGCCCAGGCCCCACCATTCTTGCCTGGGGGATGGATGAAGCACGCCCTGCCTCCCCCTTGCCTGCTGGGGTGGGTTCAGTAGTGTTCCCTGCCAAATTTACATCCACGTGGAGCCTCAGGTTAGGCCTTGGACACAGGGCCCCTGTGGATGTCGTCACTTAAGCATCTCTGGCAGAAATCACGCTGGGTTGAGGGTGGATCCAATCTCCATTGACCGGGTCAGGACACAGAGACCCCCAGAGAAGCAGGTCACGTGATGCTGCAAGGAAGGCCTGGGGCCCTGCGAAGCTGGAAGAGGCGGGAGGAGCCTGGCCCCGCTGACACCTCGGTGCCGGACTCTTGCCGGACTCTTGCCTCCCGGACTCTTGCCTTCCCAAGTGGCCTGCCAGTCCCTGGTGGCTGGGATGGTAAAGAACCCGCCTGCAGTGCAGGAAGCCTGGGTTCATTCCCTGGGTCGGGAAGATCTCCCTGGAGGAGGAAATGGCAACCCACTCCACATTCTTGCCTGGAGAATCCCGTGGACAGAGGTGCCTGGCGGCTCCAGCCTGTGTTGTCGCAGAGTCGGACACGACTGAAGCCCCTGAGCACGCACATAGGCACTCCAGAGTAAGAGAGTGTTTCTGCTCCTTAAGCCACCGAGTTCATGTGCGCTATCATAGCAGACCTAGGCCGCTCAGGCGCTTGCCCTCCGACCTGCTCCCCGTCCTCACCCTGGGGGGGTCGCGAGGTCCCGCCCCGCAGCATCAGGCCCCTGCCTGCCTCTCCAGCCACCTCTCCCTCCCTGGACTCCACCCTTGAACTGTCACTTCCTAGAAAACTTCCGCTTCCGGAAAGTTCTGTGCCCAGAAAACCTGCTGAGTTTGTTCCCACCTCGGGAACCTTCATGCTGATTGTTCCCTCCTCCCGGAACGCCCTTCCTCTGGGTCGGTGGATCTCCGCAGGGGCGATTTCACCCACAGGGGATATTTGACTATGTCTAGAGGCATTTCTGGTTTCCGTGACTGTGCAGAGGTGGGGAGGGGGGGTCTCCTCATCACCCCACAGGGCACAGGACGCCCCCACGGCCGAGAGTTCTCCTGCCCCCATGTCCACAGTGCCGAGGCAAGGCAACTCGGCCCCAGGCCTTTGCTCCACTGGTCCTCCTCTTTCCGGCCTCTGCTCAAAGGCCACCTGTTCTCACAGGCCCTCCAGACCATCCTACAGAAACGGGGCGCCTCCCGTCACCCCCGATCCCAGCACACAGCTTCACTCTCTTCACAGCCGCCCCTGTCATTGTCTGAAATCATCTTGCTTGTTTATTTTTACTTGATGTCTGTCTTTCCTCTGCTAGGATGCCCCGGTGGATTTCACAGCCACTGAGGATGGAAATTTTTATTGTCTAGCCACCTCCCTACCAGTCCTCACCCCCACAGCCCCCAGGGAATCATTAATTGAAAGTCTGTTCTTTTCCACTTAGCTAACAGATACTCTTTCCCTTCTCCCAGGTCTTTGTGTAGAGCTGAACGCTGCCGGCCTGAACCTGTCTGAAAGACTGTCACCCGGCACTTCCAGCACTTTCTAGTCCTGCCAAGGCGATGAGGGCGGCTGTGGAGGCAGATCAGCCTCACCTCCCATGAAACAGACAGTCCTCCCCGAGTGCACATTCCCAACCACGCGTTTCCTCCTGGTCTAGACTCGGGGCCCTAGAAGCAGGAGATGCTGGCTCCCAGGACGCTTGGTTCAGAATGAGAACCCCAAGATAACAGGAAGGGGCTGTTATGGGCTCAACTGTCGCTGCTGTTTAGTTATTCAGAGGTGTCCGACTCTGGGGACCTCGTGGACCGTAGCCCTGCGAGGCTCCTCTGTCCCTGCGATTCCCCAGGCAAGGATGCTGGAGTCCCCTCCAAGGAGCTGAAGTCTCAAGCCCCAGGACTTTAGAACGTGACTCTAGTTGGAGACAGGGCCTCTAAAGAGGTGATTCAATTAAATGAGGTCATATGGGTGGGTCCCAAGCTCTTATGAGTCATGTCCTTATAATTAGAAGACGGAGAAGTGAAGCACGGGGAAGACCAGGTGGAGACACGGGGAGACGCCGTCTCTAAGCCGAGGAGAGAGGCCTGGAAGAAACCCACGCTGTCGACACCCTCGTCTTGGACTTCTTCCCCCCGGAACTGTGAGAAGATTAACTTGTGTTGTTTAAGCTGCCTGGTTTGTGGACTGCTGACAGCCCTGGCAAGGAGACACAGGGGCCAAGCCCGCACTACCTATGTACTCCTAGGCAGGTCTGCCTGATCTCCCCACGGTTCACTTTTTCCATTGGTGAGATGGAGATTGTAAGACTGATACTTACATATCTACTTTATAGGGCTGTTATGAGCAGTGAATGAGTCAATATTTCTTGAACCCTAAAGACATGCCAAGCCTTTGCTACTGATTTATTATGCATTTATCTTATTAAATCCTCACAACAACTCCTTGAAATAACTTCTGTTATGGCCATGTTTATGGCTCGGAAAACTGAGATCCAGAGAGATCACGTAACTTGCCCAGTTTCACACCATTGATATGTATGATGTCTACTTTTATTGTGACAAAATATAAATAACATAAAACTTACCATTTTGACCATCGTAAGTAATACAGTTCAGTGGCCTTAGGTATGTTCACGGTGTTTGTACAACCATCACCGGTATTTTCCAGAACTTTTTCATTATCCCAGACAGAAACTTCGCCCCTATTAATCAGTAATTCTCCATCCTCCGTTCCTCACATTGTCTTATGCTTTTTAATGTTTGCGTCCTGAGCTGGAATTCTGGAAGGCCAGGTACCCAAAGCATCTCATCCACTCAAGGGTCAGGCCACTGATACTGGCTGGAGCCGCTGGACTCAGGGGAGTGGGGCTGCGGGCTGGAACAGCTACATGGAGCCTCCTCAGGAGTCCTGGGCTTCCTGCAAAAACAGTGAGTGGATTCTGAAGGCAAGTGCTGAGAGAAAGAGAGAAAGAGAGAAGGAGCGGGTAAGGGAGAAGGGGAGAGAAGGAAGAAAAAGATGAAGGAGAAGCTGCATCCGTTCTGTGACCTTGTCCCAGCAATCACACGGCCTCCCTCTGCCTGTGTGGCTCCGCTGAACGGGGCAGCGTCGGGTCCAGACTCCCAGGGACGGCAAGTGACTCCACTTCTCAGGGGGAGGCAAGTCAGTCAGGTTCTGTAAGAAGAGCACGGAGGATGAATAAATACATTGGTGAGGCCATCTTCGGAAAACACAATCTGTTGCGCGTGAAGAGGCTGAATACATGCGTGCTGGGACGTTTCTAGGTATGGATATGACCGGGGAGGGATGCGGCTGGGCGTGGAGGAGCTGAGTTCTGGGCTTAACAGGAATATAGGGTTGTTCATAGTGGGGAAAAGGAAGTGAAGGGGGTCAGCGCAGCCTGGAGAAGGGCCCAAGACTCGGCTGCTCCTGTTTGTCACATGTGGCCAGCGCTGTGCGGTGGAGTCCGTGGGACTCAACAAAGTGATGCCTGGTGACCGACAGGGCTGTGCCCATCCAGCCCACGTGTGTGGGAGCCAGAGCAGTGAGCCCAGCAGAGAGCCAACGTGGAGATAAGTTTAGAATCCACTCCGTTTAGCAGAATCTAAAGGTGGTCTCACAAATTAATGTGGAAGGGTTGGCTGCTTTGACTAATGATGCTGGGACAATTGGTTAGGTTATTGTAAATGAGAATAAAATTAGACTTCTTAGCTCCTACTTTATGGTATTGAAATACATTCCAGATGGATTAAAGAGTTTAATTAAAAGCCATAAAGAAACAAGACATTTAGTAGGAAATATTTATCTGATCCTGGGGAGGGTAAGGTCTTTCTGAGCATAAAAGGGAACGAATTATCAATAAAGGAAGCAACTAATAAGGAATATACTCTGTGGAGTTGTTTGTAAGAAAGGAAAAGTCAGGATCTACTTGAAAAGAGGTTAAATAAGTTACGGGAGGAATTTCCCTGGAGGTCCAGTGGTTGGAACTCTGCACATTGACTGCAGAGGGCATGGGTTTGATCCCTGGTTGGGGAACTAAGATTCCAAAGGCAGGTGGCAAAGCCAAAAAAAAAAAAAAAGTTATTGGATATATCTATTGGAGAAAATAGAAAATATATACTGGCCTACATGGAAAGAAAAAAACTAAGGGACATGCTCATGCTGTATTAAATGAAAAAAGTGGAAAGCAAAATATTATATCATGCATATTCAAAAGCAGAGACATTACTTTGCCAACAAATGTCCATCTGGCCGAGGCTATGGTTTTTCCAGGGGTCATGTATGGATGTGAGAGATGGACTGTGAAGAAAGTTGAGCACCGAAGAAGTGATGCTTTTGAACTGTGGTGAAGACTCTTGATTCAACCAGTCCATACTAAAGGAGATCAGTCCTGAGTGTTCATTGGAAGGATTGATGCTAAAGCTGAAACTCCAATACTTTGGCCACCTCATGCGAAGAGTTGACTCATTGGAAAAGACCCTGATGCTGGGAGAGATTGGGGGCAGGAGGAGAAGGGGATGACAGAGGATGAGATGGCTGGATGGCATCACGCACTCGATGGACATGAGTTTGAGTGAACTCCGGGAGCTGGTGATGGATAGGGAGGCCTGGCGTGCTTCGATCATGGAGTCGCAAAAGTCAGACACAACTGAGCGACTAAACTGAACTGATCCTTTGCGATGACTTTGGTGACGGCTGAGGCTCCGTTGCTTTACTATGTATTCAGCACTGTGCTAAGTGTTTCATATGCATTATGTTATTGAAATTTCCCCAAACCTATGACATAGGCGCAGCTAATATTCCCAGTTTACAGGTTAGAAGACTGAGGTATTCATTCCTTTGCCTGAGGTGGCAGTTAAGCAAAGGAGCTGGCCTTGTTACCCAGGTGTCCCCATCTCCATAGCCCTGGCGAAAATTCACTTGACAGCTGTGAGTTTCCACTTTTGTAAGAAACCGGCCCCTCTAAAACGAATGGAACAGAGGGAAACTGGAAGGATAAAGGTTCAAATGTCACTAGTTATGGGTAGGTGGTGAGGTCACTTTCTACAAATTTAAAGAAAAACAAGTTTATAAAACCCATATAAAAGAAGAGTCGTGTGCTATATATAAGTCCACAGAGGCATGTCCTAAAGACTTTTCCTCTCTCGGGGTCTCCAAGGAACCTGTAACTGTGGGCCCTGGGGGTCCCCGTGAAAAGACACACCCATAAACGCCCCGAGCAGCACAGGGCGCCAGAAGACGCCCGGAAAGCCCTTCGCGGTGAACGGCTGCAGTGGAAGTCGTGAAAGCAGTTTCTGAAATGCACCGCCACTGCCTAACGGCAAGGAACCTGCTGCGCCAGGGACACGCTGCTCTTTGTATTTAAGGAGAGCCCCTCGGTGCGGCCCCTCTGAACTCGCCTGAGGACCCCTTACAGGGCACGCCACCAGAAGGGCCACCAGGTGGCGCGCGGGAGCCCGACTCGCCGACGGGTCCAGCCGCCGCACGACCCCGGTTGCCATGGATACCGCCGGGCGGAGCGGAGCCCCACTGGATCCGCGAAGGAAGCGGCCTGGTCTCAACTGTCTGCCACCCTCCTGTTAAAACCCCCACCCCTCGCCCCCAGTTCTGTCTCCCCACCCCCAGGCCTCGGATTCCCTGTCTTTAAAAGGCAGGGACTGAGGAGTGGAAAACAAAAAGGGAAATATTTTTAGGGCTGCTTTTTTTCCTCTTATCCCTAATTATGGTGTTAACGTTTCCGACTTTCAAGAAATCCCCTCTGCCTCTCTCCTGGAGCTCGTGTTCCTCTGCTTGGAGGCCAGCCCTACCCTGAAGTCGCCTGTATCCTTCCTGCCCAGGCTTTTCTGCTTACACGACCTCAGGAGTATCCATGAACAATGGGCAGCGTGGTCTTTTATGTTTCCAAATCTACCTTTTCACGCTAAACAGTCTCCTGACTGCCTTTTCACCCAGCATGTTGAGATTTATTCTTGATAGCTGTTCATTTTAACTGCCTGAACGTTCTTCGTTTTAACACATCCGTTTTTGCTTTGCTTGAGTGTGATCATTTCTGTTCCTTCCAATTTGGGGGCTATTACAAACAGTACTATAGAAGGCATCCTTGCACTCTGTGCCCAGTGACCCATGCAAGACATCCTCTCTGGAATAGTCTAGAAACACAAGTCCTGGGTGTGAGGGATGAGCAGCCTCCAGTCACTAGGCCTTTTTGTGAGTGAGCGAGGCAATCTCTACTCCCGCCGGCAAGGTGCGAGTTCCCATTTCCCCACGTCTGCATCAGGACTTAGTGTTGTTATCCTTTCCATTTCTCAGTTTGATGCCTTCCTGACTTCTCCTCAGGGAGGTGAGAAGTGGCTCATTGCTAACCGTGACTGACCTCTGAACTGCATCTCCAGGTGGACATTTGAAAACTCATCCTGCAGCTTCTCCTTTTGCGCAGACCTGTGGGGAGCAGGACAGGCCCTGCATACCACCAGTTTTCTCCAAGTGCCCACAGTGTCGTCAGAATGAATGCCCCTGACCACGCTCCTTGTCACCTCTGCTTGTCACCTTCCTCACTGTGTTCATAATCTGCCAGCAGAGTCAGCAGGACAGGACCAGCTTCCTGGGCGAGTGACATGGGCAGCTGGCAGGACCCCATGCTCAGAGGAGCCCCACATTCAGCTTCATGCTCTGCTCTCACTCTTGAAACTCTGAGCAGTTTCTCCTCGCACTTGTTTGTGGGTGGAGTCAGATGGAACGATGGAGCAGGTGTGTGAACGGGGAGATGCCTGAAGCAGGCACATCCACGGCAGCTGGTCACCCCATGTGCTTAATGACATTCATGACGCAGATGGACCCATGAGGTGTGGGAGTTCAGGGAAGCTCAAAGCTGGAAGGGGCAAGCAGAACGGGGCCCATCCGTGCCATGGAGCGTTACTCAGCCTCAAGAGGAAGGAAATTCCTCCTCTTCTTTTCTGCTGCTCGACTTGCGGGATCTTGGTTCACCAACCAGAGACTGAACTCAGGCCCTCAGCAGTGAAAGCGTGGAGTCCTAACCCCTGGACCACCAGGGAATTCCCTTTTTTAAAAAAATTTGTTGCTTTCTCTCTCTTTTTTGGCCACCTGCATACAGTATCTCAGTTCCCCAGGCAGGAATCAAACCCGCACGTCCTGCAATGGAAGTGTGGAGTCCTAACCACTGGATGGCTGGGGAAGCCCAGCCTCAAAAGGAAGGAAATTCTGACAGCTGCTGTAATATGGATGAGCCTTGAGGACCTTGGGCTCAGTGAAACAAGCTAGTCACAAAAGGGAAAATGATGTATTAATATGATTCCATGGACATGAGTTTCCTCCAACAGTCACATTCAAGAGACAGAAAGCAGGAGGGAGGTTGCCAGGGGGTGGAGGAAGGGATGACAGGGGGTCTCTGTTCAGTGGAAGTAGAGTTCCGATTTAGGAAGATGGAAAAGTTCCGGAGACAATGGCAGGGATGGCTGCATGGCAGTGTGAATGCCTTTAATGCCGTTGAACGGTACTCTTAATAAACAGCTAAGATGGTAAATATTATGCTAGATATATTTTACCTTAATAAAAACCATCACCAACAACCACCAAAGAAAATCCATGAGCCTTGAAATTAGCTGGGACACGTTTCCCGCTGGAGGAAAGGCAGGTGCAAATGGCAGCATGGACCTGGGAACGTGCCGGTATAACCCCCGCGAAGGAGCCCAGCACTCCTTGCGTGCAGAGCGCCTAGGGAAAGACCGAGGCGCGCTCCCCGCCAGCTCTTCAGAGCAGAGGCAGAGGCAAGAAGCAGAGGAGAGTCTCCCTCCCGTGAGGCTCTGTCCTCACTCTGCCTCTCAAGCTGTATCAGCTGCACTGTCACCAAACAAAGGGAAGAACAAACACAAATCCTCCACGCCAGCATCCGGCCTTCGCTCACCTGCAGGTATATCTTCACACAGAGACACTCTGGATCCTGCCTGTTTCACTTTAGTGCTGTGGACATCCTGCGCACATGGCCGCAGCCCCCGTGGCGGTTATTTTTAAGAGGCTTTAACATCCCATCTGGTCTATGTACCATCATTTATTCTGCCCTTCTCCTACTTTTGGATGGGTGGCCTGTTTTTAATCTCTCACCCCTTTAAGGAGTGGCCTGGCCAGCTGAGCACTTTCCTGCATCAAGATTTCATCCTTGGGCTTCTTCCAGTGCTTAAGAATCCACCTGCCAATGGCGAGAGGACACGGGTTCGATCCCTGATCCTGGAAGATCCCCCATGCAGCAGAGCAACTAAGCTCATGCGCCACAGCTACAGAGCCTACACGTCCTAGGGCCTGCGCTCTGCAACGAGAGAAGCCACTGCGATGAGGAGCCCGACCGCTGCAAATAAAGAATAGCTCCCGCTCACTGCAACGAGAGAGAGCGCGTGGTCAGCAACCAAGACCCAGTGCAGCCAAAAATAAATAGATAAATAAATTTGACAGGGTGCACACTGACCACATCCCAGATGGTCTCCAAGAACCCCAGGAGCAAAGCAGCTGCTCAGAGGGCCAAGGCTGGGGAAGGACCTGAGCCTTTAGGAGACTCCAAGAGGACCCCCAGAAGGGAGCAGACGCCGTGTGACACAGACACCTACATGGACCAAATAGGATGCTAGCGAACTTTGGCGAGGGCAAGTGCAAGTTCAGGGGGGACCAGAGCCCCCCTCAAGTTCCATAATTTCTCAGAAGGACTCGGAGAACTCAGCAAGGCCACCGCATTCACGGTGATGGTTTATTACAGCGAAAGGATATATATTACAGTCAGCGAAGGGCAGAGGCTCATGCAGCAGAGTCCAGGCGGGTTCCACACACAGAGGTGGTTAACACCCGACGTGTATAACGTTATATTTGTTGGCTAATAACCCTTATCAGATATGAGCTTTATGAAGTGGGAGGTGAGGCCACTGGCTGAGGGGGTGTTGGGAGGAGGTAAGGGGCAGGGATCTGAGGGTACAGGAGAGAAGGGGGAGTCTGAAATAGTTACTGCAGAGTGCAGGGGAGCCACGGGCCGCAGAGTCACCCAGGAGCGCCGGGGGCCCTGGGCGATGGCCGTGGAGTGGGTATAGCAGAGCCCCCGGGCCCGCTGACGCTCGCTCCACCCCCACCCCCTCCCCAGCTGCTCAGGGCCAGGCCCAGAGAGAGCACTTCCCTGTGCCCCTGAACTTTGGCGAGGGCAAGTGCAAGTTCAGGGGGGACCAGAGCCCCCCTCAAGTTCCATAATTTCTCAGAAGGACTCGGAGAACTCAGCAAGGCCACCGCATTCACGGTGATGGTTTATTACAGCGAAAGGATATATATTACAGTCAGCGAAGGGCAGAGGCTCATGCAGCAGAGTCCAGGCGGGTTCCACACACAGAGGTGGTTAACACCCGACGTGTATAACGTTATATTTGTTGGCTAATAACCCTTATCAGATATGAGCTTTATGAAGTGGGAGGTGAGGCCACTGGCTGAGGGGGTGTTGGGAGGAGGTAAGGGGCAGGGATCTGAGGGTACAGGAGAGAAGGGGGAGTCTGAAATAGTTACTGCAGAGTGCAGGGGAGCCACGGGCCGCAGAGTCACCCAGGAGCGCCGGGGGCCCTGGGCGATGGCCGTGGAGTGGGTATAGCAGAGCCCCCGGGCCCGCTGACGCTCGCTCCACCCCCACCCCCTCCCCAGCTGCTCAGGGCCAGGCCCAGAGAGAGCACCTCCCTGTGCCCCTGAAATCCTGCCCCCCAGATCAGCGGGCCACTGATCAGCATCACCAAGTGGTACCAACGTACATGTGGTAGAGGGTGTCCATGTGTAGGCATCTGAATTTAAAAGATAGCAGTCTACAGACTGCCAGACCTCAGCCCAGGGAACGGAAGGCAGCTGTGGGGCGTGCTCACGAGACCCAGGGCTCTGGGTCAAAGCAGCTCTGTGGTCGTCTCCTTCTGATTTCGAAGGACGACCTTGTCCCCACGGCCGGCCCAGGTGGAGAGCCAGAGCCCACCTCCCACCTCCCCGGCTCTGGCCCCCGTCGGCGCCGTGTGTGCCTGAGACGGCTCGCCCCACGTGGCTGGCTCTGTTTCTGAGAATCAGCCAGGGGATGAAGCATCTTTCATGTGGAACCCACGGGAGACCCACACGCATGAAGCAAGCAGACCAGACCAAAAAAAAAAAAAAAGGGAGGTCCAAAATAGATCGTCTACGGCAGAGAATGACTTAGCGCCAGAATGGAAAAGACTGACTGAAAGGGGCCATTTTCAGGCCCCTGAGGGAACATGCACGTGGAGAACGGGGAGTCCAGGGGTGAGAGCGCAGAGAAGGGACCCAGGGGACCTCTCCGGAGCTCTCTCTCCACGTGGGCAGTGCCGCCTTCCCCCTGGGCCTCATCGCCAGCCTGCCTCTCGAGGGGCCTCGAGGAAGCACAGGAGCCTCTGGGCAGGGTGACACTGGGGGCTCTGAACCTCTCTCCTGGGCTGGTCTCAGGGCAGAGACCAGGCCCAGCCCTGGGGAAGCCCACCGCCCAGGGCTCTCTGCCTAAAAGAGGTCCGAAAGCCACGACTCCAGGAACAGCCTGCCTTTCTCCAAGGGGGCCTCAACCCCAAACAGGGAGTCAGTGGGCGTTATTTCCAGATCGATGTGGGCACCTGCGGGGTGCAGACGGCCAGGCTGCAGACACCATCTCCCGGGACACGCTAAAGTCAGAACCCATGCGAACACTTGGAAGGAAGACCTTACTAGAAAAACACAATGATATGCGTGTCAGGACATTTCTAAGAACAGTAAGAGAAAAACCATGGGGGTTTCCAAGAAAATGGCTTTTTAAACATTAAGCAAAACCACAGGCAGCAAAGGAAAAAATAGATAAATTGGAACACCTCCGAATTTAAAACCTGTGTGCGTCTAAGGACACCATCAACAGAGTGAGAAAGTAACCCATGGAAAGCAGGGGGATATTAGATGCAGAGCTTATGTCTGATAAGGGGTTAATATCCAACACATATAAAGAACTCCCACAATTCAACAATCCCCCAAACAATATGGTTGTGCTGTGCTTAGTCACTCAGTCGCGTGCGACTCTTTGTGACCCCGTGGACTGCAGCCCACCAGGCTCCTCTGTCCATGGGGATTCTCCAGGCAAGAGGACTGGAATCCATTGCCATGCCCTCCTCCAGGGGATCTTCCCGGCCCAGGGATCTTCATATAATGATATGATTAATAATGCACAAAGGACGCAGGTCAACATTTTTCCAAAGAAGATATACAAATGGTTAACAGGAAAAGATGTTTAATATGTCTAATCATTAGAGAAATGCAAATAAAAACCTCAGTGAGATACCACTTCACACCCAGAGGGTGTCTACTACAGAAAAAAAAAAAAAAAAAAAAGACAAGTGCTGATGAGTATGTGGGAAAATTAGAACCCTGGTGCCTTGTGTTGGGAATGTAAAATGATGAAGCTGCTGTCGAAAACAGGAGGATGTTTCCTCAATAAACTAAAAATAGAATTACCATACGATCCAGCAATTTCACTTCTGAGTATACATGCAGAAGAAGTGAAAACAGGGTCTAAAGAGAGATTTTCCCACCCATATTCACAGCAGCATTATTCACAATAGCTAAAATGGGGAGGCAACCCAAGTGTTCATCTGCAGATGAATAAATAAGCAAAATGCTGTAACAATGGAATACAATTCAGTGACCCCGGGGCAAGCGACTTAATCCCTCAGAGACTTTGTTTCTTTATCTGTAAAACAGAAGAGTAACACCAACATTTACAAGCTTGTTTTGAGGGTCTAACTCTGAACCACCCAGTATGATAGCGTCTGTGTGCTATCCTATCTGACTCTTCCCGACCCTGTGGACTTTAGCCCTCCAGGCTCCTCTGTCCCTGGGATTTTCCAGCAAGAATACCGGAGTGAGTTGCCATTCCCTCCTCCAGGACATCTTCACCCCAAAACTGAGGTGCTGGGGCTTCCCTAATGGTTCAGCTGGTAAAGAACCCGCCTCCAACACAGGAGATGCGGAGACACAGGTTTGATCCCTGGGTCGGGGAAATTCTGACACCCGCTACAACGTGGATGGGCTTCCATGGGCTTCCCTGGTGGCTCAGAGGTTAAAGCATCTGCCTGCAATGCTGGAGACCTGCGTTCGATCCCTGGGTCAGGAAGATCCCCTGGAGAAGGAAATGACAACCCACTCCAGTATTCTTGCTGGAGAATCCCATGGATGGAGGAGCCTGGTGGGCTGCAGTCCATGGGGTCGCAAGAGTCAGACACGACTGAGCAACTTCACTTTCACAACATGGATGAACTTTTGAGGACATTGTGCAGAGTGAACAAAACCAGTCACAAAAGGACAAACTCTGTGCGATTCCGCTTAGATGAGGCACCTGCAGTCGTCAAATTCATAGAGACAGGAGGTGGAATGGTGGTTGCAGGTGGGGGCAGGGGAGGGAAGGGAGTTGGTGTTTAACAGGGATGATCTCAGCTATGCTGATACAAGTGTTATGGGGAGGGATGGCAGTGATGACTGCACGACAGTCTGAATGAACTTCACGCGACTGAGTGGTACACGTGAAGATGGTTAGGATGGTCAATTTTACGGCACGCGTATTTTAACACAATGAAGAAAAATTTTTAATGAAAATACAGAAACACTACTGAACTTCAAAAAAAGATTAAGCACAAGGTTTCCTTTCATCAGTTTGGGGGGAAATCTGGAGATCTGCCAACCTGAGGGTCAGTCAGCAGCTTTGGGGTCAACATCAGTGAGGGTCCCCAAGAGCCCAGGAGACAAGACCCCCTGTCCACTGACAGGAGGGAACAAACCAGGGAATCCCACTCCCGTTTCCCCTTTTCAGCATCCGAGCCTACGCCGTTTCTGTTCCTTTGCTCCCCAAACAAAACCTGAGCTGCCGGGCACAGGACCTGTTTGTCCCACTGACGCTGGCAGGCAGGCCCTGTCCCGGGCACCGTCTGTCTGCTCGCAGCGGGGGCAAGTTAGCACATTTCAGAGCCTCTCTGCTCCCCCTGCTGCCTGCTCATCTCTTGGCTCAGCCTGCTTCCTGGGGCGCAGCCCAGCACTTTGTCCTTTGTCCTTGGCTCTGGGCTTAAGGAGAAGTTCAAACTTTTTGCTTAAATCATGAGAAATCCGATCTGGCCAAGCACCTTCCCCAGATTTAGACACTTTTCCTGGTTTGTTTGCAAATATCAGGTGCATTCCCCCAAGATAAAAATAGTGAGAGGTGATGACTTGGCAGGTCTGCTGCCACGGGTCCCCTTCGGATGCCAGGCCTGGGGTCTCTGCGTCAGCTCGGCCGAGGGCGCGTGAGGGTGGGAAACCCTGCAGGAGGCGGCCCTCTGCTTCCTGGTCACCCGGAGGGCCCCATCCAGGGGCACCCAAAGGTGAGCCTGCAGAATCTCCCCACCTTTCTCCAGGAGGAACCTGGAGGCCAAGTCTGTGCTGCCAGACACATGGGGGACAAGTGACTTCCGCTGTCAAGTCCCTGGAGGGACTAATTGGAGAACTGAGGCTGGGGGCGGGTTGTGGGGGCAGCTGCTGAGTGTCTCTGAAGGGCCTTTTCTCGGGGGGCTCAGCAGCCTCTTTCAGGCCAGACCCTGGGGATGAGCTGACAGGAACAGCACCTGTGGATGCGTTCGATCCCTGGGTCAGGAAGATCCCCTGGAGAAGGAAATGACAACCCACTCCAGTATTCTTGCTGGAGAATCCCATGGATGGAGGAGCCTGGTGGGCTGCAGTCCATGGGGTCGCAAGAGTCAGACACGACTGAGCAACTTCACTTTCACAACATGGATGAACTTTTGAGGACATTGTGCAGAGTGAACAAAACCAGTCACAAAAGGACAAACTCTGTGCGATTCCGCTTAGATGAGGCACCTGCAGTCGTCAAATTCATAGAGACAGGAGGTGGAATGGTGGTTGCAGGTGGGGGCAGGGGAGGGAAGGGAGTTGGTGTTTAACAGGGATGATCTCAGCTATGCTGATACAAGTGTTATGGGGAGGGATGGCAGTGATGACTGCACGACAGTCTGAATGAACTTCACGCGACTGAGTGGTACACGTGAAGATGGTTAGGATGGTCAATTTTACGGCACGCGTATTTTAACACAATGAAGAAAAATTTTTAATGAAAATACAGAAACACTACTGAACTTCAAAAAAAGATTAAGCACAAGGTTTCCTTTCATCAGTTTGGGGGGAAATCTGGAGATCTGCCAACCTGAGGGTCAGTCAGCAGCTTTGGGGTCAACATCAGTGAGGGTCCCCAAGAGCCCAGGAGACAAGACCCCCTGTCCACTGACAGGAGGGAACAAACCAGGGAATCCCACTCCCGTTTCCCCTTTTCAGCATCCGAGCCTACGCCGTTTCTGTTCCTTTGCTCCCCAAACAAAACCTGAGCTGCCGGGCACAGGACCTGTTTGTCCCACTGACGCTGGCAGGCAGGCCCTGTCCCGGGCACCGTCTGTCTGCTCGCAGCGGGGGCAAGTTAGCACATTTCAGAGCCTCTCTGCTCCCCCTGCTGCCTGCTCATCTCTTGGCTCAGCCTGCTTCCTGGGGCGCAGCCCAGCACTTTGTCCTTTGTCCTTGGCTCTGGGCTTAAGGAGAAGTTCAAACTTTTTGCTTAAATCATGAGAAATCCGATCTGGCCAAGCACCTTCCCCAGATTTAGACACTTTTCCTGGTTTGTTTGCAAATATCAGGTGCATTCCCCCAAGATAAAAATAGTGAGAGGTGATGACTTGGCAGGTCCTGCTGCCACGGGTCCCCTTCGGATGCCAGGCCTGGGGTCTCTGCGTCAGCTCGGCCGAGGGCGCGTGACGGTGGGAAACCCTGCAGGAGGCGGCCCTCTGCTTCCTGGTCACCCGGAGGGCCCCATCCAGGGGCACCCAAAGGTGAGCCTGCAGAATCTCCCCACCTTTCTCCAGGAGGAACCTGGAGGCCAAGTCTGTGCTGCCAGACACATGGGGGACAAGTGACTTCCGCTGTCAAGTCCCTGGAGGGACTAATTGGAGAACTGAGGCTGGGGGCGGGTTGTGGGGGCAGCTGCTGAGTGTCTCTGAAGGGCCTTTTCTCGGGGGGCTCAGCAGCCTCTTTCAGGCCAGACCCTGGGGATGAGCTGACAGGAACAGCACCTGTGGACCAGTTTCCCCCTCAGTACCGTGTGCCCGTGAGGCCGTCAGCAAACTCGCCTCGAGATCCCTCAGCCACGAACTCTGCCCTTAGGACCAGCGCTGGTCCCGGCGACGGCATGGCCGACAGCTGAGAGCCAGATCCGACAGTCAGCAACCTTGAGCAAACCTTTTCACCTCGCTGAGCCTCAGTGTCCTCATCTATAAGATGGGGATATTAAAAGAATATTCTCTCCTAGGGTCTGTGGTAACATTTGAATGAATTAATTTACATACAAGGCACTTTAAACCAATGCCTGGCACTGGAATAAGCTCTATATGATGTTATTACTGTTACATTTTAACGAGTGGAGACAGACTTCCCGCGCCCCTCAAAGTAAACCGATGCCTAAGATAATTTCATAGACATAACAGCTATGAGGAAAACAAAACAGGGAAAACAGACTCAATTTGAGAGCAAAACAATAATATGCAGATCAGGACGTTCCTCAGGTCTGTAGGAGAAAAACCATGGCAGTTTCCAACTGAATGGTCTTTTAAATTTTAAGATTCAAAAATTAAGATTTAATTACCTAAGAAATACATGGCTTACACATAATACCCTCTCCATGTGAAAATTTGAAATGTCACATATCAGCTGGCCTGAAGTAGCTCCAGAGAGGGGCTGGGACTCGCCCAGGACTGCACTCGCATCCCGGGCATCTATTTTTATTGATTCCTGCCTGCGTCATCCTGCTCCCAGGGGGATGGGTTAGTTCACGATAGAGGACCTGCCTTGGCCAGTCATAACAGAGATTCATAGGTTCTCTGACCCGTTGATTAGATAAGGGCTTTTGAGTTCCACAGAAAGCCCACACTGACACCTGCTCTCTGAGGGGGAGCCTTTCCCAGGCGGAACCCCAGCCCCACCGCCACTATTTCTGGCTTCCTCGGGGAAGAGTCATGATGACGAAGCAGAAAGGCTCTCCCTCACCGTCCTCTGTGGCTGCAAACCCTCCACCTCTTTCCAAAGCATTAGCTCAGCGTGGTGGCGGCAGGGTCCAGGGATCCACTTTTCTTGATTAAACAGAACGCCTCTGCCGACCAGCAGATCCGGATTCCAGGCCCGGTGCTGGGCTGGATTCAGCGTCTGTGGGGTCCCGCTGGCAGGCGGCCATGCCAGTCGGCCCCGGGGCTGGTGGGCAAGAAGGCATGTCCTGTCCCCAGCCCACGTGTGAGTGGGTCAGCACCGGGCCAGGCCCCAAATGTGGGGTTCTTTTCTGAGGACGCCTCCTTCACCCCCAGACTCCAAACTCCCAAGCCCGATTTTGATTTCAAGTGTTAGCAGAGGGAGACTGGAGACAAAACAGTCCGGAACAAGGAGACTCCCTCTTGCTGGTTATTTCTCGGCCCAGCCATGCCGATAACCAATACTGTCTTCCCAAAGGCCATGGAGGCTGTTTTCCATGGGCAAAGGTGAGGGGTCTGCTCTCTTCCCCAAGACAGGGGTCCTGGGGTGTCAGAGCAGCTGGGCCTTAAGCATTCAGTCCAGTCCTCTTGCTTTCAGATGAGGAAACTGAGGCTCAGAGGGGGCTGGTTTCCCCAGGGCCATCGCAGGGCTTCCAGACTCTGCTGCCGGCCCGGAGACCACAGCTCCTCCCGCGACATCTGGGATTCAAAGGGAGCCATCACCCCCAGAGACGGCACAGGGTCCTGGGTAAGAGCTCAGGCCCTCGGCTCAGTCTGCTCAGCCTCAGCATCTGCTTGGCCATTTACGAACCCCAGGACACCAAACAGCCATTTACTTCCCATTTAATAGCCATTCAGCTTTAGGGAGTTCATGGGTAAGACAGAGATAAAAATAGAAGCTGTTTCATACAACAGAGCCCACAATCTGACATGTGGTTAACCGCTCGGTAACTTCTGGATATTATTGCTATTAATTTCGACATTTTTCATTGAGACTTCTTTGTGAATCAGAGAAAGTTTATATTCTGGGAAAGGAAATGAGACTCTTCTGTTGCTATCTGTGGCCAGGTCTGTAAATCTGAAATATTGCTTCAGTTGCCATTAGCAACCAAGCACACCTATAGTCTATAAATAAAAATGCCTATTTGTGATGACTACTTCTAGACGTGGATATCTTGGCTTCTCTAGAAAAAGATATTTGATATGAATGACTCAGACGGTACAGAATCTACCTGAATTAAGGACACCAGGGTTTGATCCCTGAATCGGAAGATCCCCTAGAGAAGGGCATGGCTACCCACTCCAGTATTCTTGCCTGGAGAATCCCATGATCAGAGGAGCCTGACGGGCTATAGTCCACAGGGTTGCAAACAGTTGGACACAACTGAGAGACTACAGAATCGCACAGGACAGAGAGACTACAGCTTTCACTTTCTATAACGATTATATGCCAAATACACGCGTGCGAGCTAAGTGACTTTAGTCATGTCTGACTCTTTGTGACCCTATGAACCATGGGCTGCAGGCTCCTCCATCCGTGGGATCTTTCAGGCATGAACACTGGAGTGGGTTGTCACGCCCTCCTCCAGGGGATCTTCCCGCCCAGGGATCAAACCCAAGTCTTTTATGTCTCCTGCATCAGCAGGCAGGTTCTTTACCACTAGCACCACCTGCAAAGCCTGCATACATCCTGTAAAAAACACCAAATCCCTTCACAGCCACTAGTACGGTTAGAGCAGCAGTATTCACAATAACTTGAAGGCAGAAATAACTAAACGCCCACCCCTGGATGAATGGACATATCCTGGAATATTACTTGACCATGAAAAGGAATGAAATGCTGTAGCAGGTGCTGCAACATAGATGAAGCTTGAAAACATTACGCTCAGTGAAATAAGCCAGACACAAAAGGACAAATATTCTAAAATTCCATGTATATGCTGTATTAAGAACAGGCCAATCTATAAAGAGAAAGCAGACTGGCGTTTGTCAGGGGAGAAAGAAGGGGGAGAGTGAGGAACAATGGTTTATTGGTGTGGGGTTTCCTTTTCGGGGTGATGAAAGTGTTCTGGAAATACAGCGGAGGCTGTACAACATTGTGAGTATGCTTGATTCCACTTTTAAATGATTAACAGTATGTTGTGTGAATTTCATCTCAATACACACAACCTGTTACCTGCCTATAAGGAATTTTCACAGAGATAGCAGATAAGGGCCGAGGGCACTGATTTAAAGTTGGGCCACACCTCAAGTTAAAGAAAAAAATAACCCTTAAGGGTCTCTGTAGTCTTTTCAGAATCTGGCAGCTTTAATCACAAAGCCTTCTTTTGCCAGGAGGGCTTATCCAGCAAGAACCCTGATGCTGTCAGGGAGGCAGGACGAGTGCGGCTTCACTGGGGAAAAGCAGTCAGGTGAGAATTCCCCAACGTGAGCCTCCTTTATTATTAACACTATCATTATTTTTATAGAAGCCTCAGTCTAACATAGTTCAAGACCTTTACTTTCTCCAGACCCAAGCCTGTAAGCAATGACTTCAGAATCTCAATTCTCATTCAGTGAAAATCTGTCGATTGCAAAGTTATCATTAGAAATAAAGGGTTGGTGCTTAAACTCCTAACATGATTGGTTAAAAGACTGGAAGGTGGCCCCCAAGGAACTTTCTGGGCTGATGGAAATGTCCCCTGTCTTGATCTTGGTGGAGTGTATATGAAAGAAATCCATCAGAAGCTATACACTACAATTAAAACAGCTGGGGAAATAAGGGTAGCTGAACGGGATGTAAATGGAATCAACTTTACCAGTTATTGTGTAATTTCACCCTGATGTGCCTATATTTCCTTAATATTCAGAAAAAGACATTTTTTTAAAGTAGGGAAAAGGAAGAACTAATAAGCAAATGTAACCTGCAGAAAGGCCCCTTCATTTGTACACCTGAGCCAGGTCCATGGAGGCAGGCAGAGGGAGGTTGAGAATTAAGCTCCCCAAGCAATATTCCCTCCAAACACAAGGCTTTGGACCATGTAGAGCTGGTTCTGAGACTCTGGGGCAAGTTACTTAATCCTTCAGAGACTTTGTTTCTTTATCTGTAAAATGGGTGAATAACACCAATATGTACAAGCTGGCTTCGAGAGTCTAATGCTGAATTATCCAGCAATGATAACTACTAGCCGCTAATGTCAGTTTCATTGTAAATACATTTAAATTAAACCTCAGTCCTTCGGTCCTACCGGCCACATTTCAAGGGTTCAGTAACCACGTGTGGCTAGTGGCTCCTACATTGGATGGCGCAGATACAGGACGCGCCCATAGAGGTAGGAGGTTCTGTTGGACAGCACTGGTCTGGGGCACAACAGTGCCTGGTCTACCATTAGGACCCAAGCAGGCCAGCTGCGATCACAATTATGATTCACTGTGAACTCACAGATCTAACACTGCAGGGCTGAGGGAAATGAGGGGAGAGTTTCTCTCCGAGAACTCAGGAAAAGGGGAAGAAATAGTGGAGGTTTTGCTGGCGAGGAGAAGAGAACAGAGCTCTCATGGCTTCAGCTCCCCTCCAGGATGGATGCTGGTCAAACACTCGCCTGGCATCAGCAGAAGGAGACCCCAGCGGCACACGTGCACGCCTCTCCCTTCTTCAGAGACAGAGGCCACGGAAATGGTCGGGAGATCTGTGGTTACCTTCACATCGTGGGACTGGCAAGGGGTGTGGCTCTCCATCCATTGGATTCGATATTTCTGAATCATGAAAAATGTTGATAACCTTCATTTGTTCTGGGCAATTCTATTTCTAAAAATCAACTGCAGTGATTTAAAAAGGTGTGGGGTGTGTGTGTGTGTGTGTGTGTGTGTGTGTGTTATTCACAATAACTTGAAGGCAGAAATAACTAAACGCCCACCCCTGGATGAATGGACATATCCTGGAATATTACTTGACCATGAAAAGGAATGAAATGCTGTAGCAGGTGCTGCAACATAGATGAAGCTTGAAAACATTACGCTCAGTGAAATAAGCCAGACACAAAAGGACAAATATTCTAAAATTCCATGTATATGCTGTATTAAGAACAGGCCAATCTATAAAGAGAAAGCAGACTGGCGTTTGTCAGGGGAGAAAGAAGGGGGAGAGTGAGGAACAATGGTTTATTGGTGTGGGGTTTCCTTTTCGGGGTGATGAAAGTGTTCTGGAAATACAGCGGAGGCTGTACAACATTGTGAGTATGCTTGATTCCACTTTTAAATGATTAACATTATGTTGTGTGAATTTCATCTCAATACACACAACCTGTTACCTGCCTATAAGGAATTTTCACAGAGATAGCAGATAAGGGCCGAGGGCACTGATTTAAAGTTGGGCCACACCTCAAGTTAAAGAAAAAAATAACCCTTAAGGGTCTCTGTAGTCTTTTTCAGAATCTGGCAGCTTTAATCACAAAGCCTTCTTTTGCCAGGAGGGCTTATCCAGCAAGAACCCTGATGCTGTCAGGGAGGCAGGACGAGTGCGGCTTCACTGGGGAAAAGCAGTCAGGTGAGAATTCCCCAACGTGAGCCTCCTTTATTATTAACACTATCATTATTTTTATAGAAGCCTCAGTCTAACATAGTTCAAGACCTTTACTTTCTCCAGACCCAAGCCTGTAAGCAATGACTTCAGAATCTCAATTCTCATTCAGTGAAAATCTGTCGATTGCAAAGTTATCATTAGAAATAAAGGGTTGGTGCTTAAACTCCTAACATGATTGGTTAAAAGACTGGAAGGTGGCCCCCAAGGAACTTTCTGGGCTGATGGAAATGTCCCCTGTCTTGATCTTGGTGGAGTGTATATGAAAGAAATCCATCAGAAGCTATACACTACAATTAAAACAGCTGGGGAAATAAGGGTAGCTGAACGGGATGTAAATGGAATCAACTTTACCAGTTATTGTGTAATTTCACCCTGATGTGCCTATATTTCCTTAATATTCAGAAAAAGACATTTTTTTAAAGTAGGGAAAAGGAAGAACTAATAAGCAAATGTAACCTGCAGAAAGGCCCCTTCATTTGTACACCAGAGACAGGTCCATGGAGGCAGGCAGAGGGAGGTTGAGAATTAAGCTCCCCAAGCAATATTCCCTCCAAACACAAGGCTTTGGACCATGTAGAGCTGGTTCTGAGACTCTGGGGCAAGTTACTTAATCCTTCAGAGACTTTGTTTCTTTATCTGTAAAATGGGTGAATAACACCAATATGTACAAGCTGGCTTCGAGAGTCTAATGCTGAATTATCCAGCAATGATAACTACTAGCCGCTAATGTCAGTTTCATTGTAAATACATTTAAATTAAACCTCAGTCCTTCGGTCCTACCGGCCACATTTCAAGGGTTCAGTAACCACGTGTGGCTAGTGGCTCCTACATTGGATGGCGCAGATACAGGACGCGCCCATAGAGGTAGGAGGTTCTGTTGGACAGCACTGGTCTGGGGCACAACAGTGCCTGGTCTACCATTAGGACCCAAGCAGGCCAGCTGCGATCACAATTATGATTCACTGTGAACTCACAGATCTAACACTGCAGGGCTGAGGGAAATGAGGGGAGAGTTTCTCTCCGAGAACTCAGGAAAAGGGGAAGAAATAGTGGAGGTTTTGCTGGCGAGGAGAAGAGAACAGAGCTCTCATGGCTTCAGCTCCCCTCCAGGATGGATGCTGGTCAAACACTCGCCTGGCATCAGCAGAAGGAGACCCCAGCGGCACACGTGCACGCCTCTCCCTTCTTCAGAGACAGAGGCCACGGAAATGGTCGGGAGATCTGTGGTTACCTTCACATCGTGGGACTGGCAAGGGGTGTGGCTCTCCATCCATTGGATTCGATATTTCTGAATCATGAAAAATGTTGATAACCTTCATTTGTTCTGGGCAATTCTATTTCTAAAAATCAACTGCAGTGATTTAAAAAGGTGTGGGGTGTGTGTGTGTGTGTGTGTGTGTGTGTGTGTGTAGTGTGCAGTCAGCTCTTTGGAGCTACAGAGAAAGAACCAGAATTATTTTGCCCTTGGCAGTATCATCCTTATTAAAACCTGATTTCATTCACTCCATGGAAGTGAAGCCTGGGGGGAGGAGGTGAAGGATAAATGTGTCTGGGGGAGCTTTGGGCAGCATTTCCTAATTTAGGGAAACGGGGTCACCTCCTCGGGACTGCTTGATCCAGCTGCCGGCTTGGGGTCCGAAGTGAAGGCAAATGGGGACATTCACTGGAAGCCCGGTTCCCTGGACGTGCTGGGGGGCGGGAAGGGCAGGGTGTCTGGCTGCTAATTGCACGTCATGGCAGCCCGACATGCGCAATCCTATTTCAGCACCTTGCAAGGCCCTCTGCCAAGCACATCTATTTTGGACTCCGCAGCTGCGATCACACTCTCTGGGCGGGCGCGAAGAGAGGAACATCGGGACTTTCCAACCCCACCCACAAGGGCACTCTTTCCTCCCAGGCCCTGCCTCTGAGTCCTGTCAACGGGGCCCCTCCATCCCGAGGGCCGTCCGCACCGTCCGTGGGCACTGTGAGGCTGACCTGTCAAGGGGCGGTTGAACCATCAGTGTGCAGTTAGCAGTTTCTCGGGTCATTTGAGAGCACCCTCCACGTATGTGCACCCAGAAATGCCACCCTTGTCTGTAAGAGGGGACTATGACACCCCTTGTCTGTAAGAGCCCGGAGCGACGCTCTAAGTGGGTTATCAAGTGCCTCTCGCTCCCTCGGCAAAGTCTTGAGGGAGAAGGAGCGACGCTGCACAGCTCAGCAAAGTGGGATACGAAATGGGGCTTTGTGAGCCTCTAGGTAACTGGCTCAGCTTGCGTCCAGAGGAGACACCCAAAGGTCACCTCCTCCCACCTCCCCACGGAAGAAGCCGGGAGTCCTGGTCTGTCCCTGAGGAGGTGCGCACCAGAGAGCCTGTGGGCAGCTAAAAACCCAGGTTATCCCCAAGGTCATCAGCGGTATTTACCATCAGCCCCGACCATGTCTCCAACACGACCCCGTCGCAGGCTGCACCGCGGTGCCCGCGGACTGAGACCAGCCTGCAGTGTTTTGATCGGCCCGCCCACGCAGAGTTTGAAAAAAATTGTCCCTAACGGCCAGTGTTGGAGATTTCAAGTGGGCGGGGGAGGCCCTGTATTTTCACATTCTCCTGAAAAATCAGAATCTCTCGCCACACTGAGCCCACATTCAGGTAAGTGACCAAAAGGCTGGGGTTCAGGAGTGGCTACCAGCCTTAGAGTTGGGCACCGTGCCCAGGGCCTCTCTCCCAGGGACGGCGTCTGCCCAGACCTTGTGGGTACACACAGGCTCCATTCCTGCTCCGGGACCACAATTCCTCCCAAAGGCAGTTGCAACCAGGAAGGACTCATCAGAGCCCACGCCTGAGACTCAGGACAGCCTCCCAAACGTTTCTGAGGTACTTTCCCACACATAGCCTCACTTAACTCTGGTAAAAGCCCTCCAGAGGGAAAGGAGAAATATGGTTAATTATCTGCAGGGGGAGATCATTCAGCCCAGATAAATCTGCCTAGGCACTGGCCTGAGATTTCTGCAGAAGGAACCCCCCCACACACACTGGGAGGAAGGAGCCCCGGTAATCAGAAAAGATGACCTGGCTTGGATCACTGGGGACTTCTTGCTCCTGGGTTGAAACAGTGATATAGCGAGCCCATTACCTGTAGAGTCCAAAGGAACTGGATGGGTGAGAGGAGAGGGAGTTAGGAGCCAAACGGTGGGAGTTGATGGAGGCGGAGGCGAGAGGTCGCGCGGTGCGGCCGGGACGCAGCCCCGCGGGCAACAGCGACCCCTGGTGGACGTGACGAGGCAGGCTCCCCAAGTTCCCTGAGCCTTCACGGCGAGACTGACCGACAGCTGGGTGGGCACCGCGCACGAGGCAACGCACAAACTCCGTGGTTTTAAATACCTCTCCCGACAACCCTGGGATTACTGCTATTATCACTATTCCTTTCCACGGCTGAGAATGGAGTCAACGTCTTACCATACCCCACAGCTGTGCGGATTTAGAGCAGAGGCGACCTGGCTACGCCACCCAGAAAATCAGATGCCGATCCAGCCTTTCCGCTTCTGGGGATGTGCTCCAAAGAACTGAAAGCAGGACGAGATCTTTGCTCACCCTTGGTCACAGCAGTATCATTTTGCAAGAGCCAAAAGGACAGGAGCAACACAAGAAATTTCCATCAATGGATGAACGGTGGCCCGTCCGTACGATGGAAGAATACTCAGCCTTAAAAAGGAGGAAAGTTCTAACACCAGCTACAACGTCGATGAACCGTGAGGAAAGGATCCCCAAAGAAAGAGACAGTCGCAAAAGGACAAATGCTGTATGATTCCACTGAGATGAGGTCCCTAGGTTGCCGAATTCGCTTAGACAGAGAATAGAATGCTGGGTGCCAGGGGCTGGGGGAGGCGGATGGGAGGTTAGTGTTTAGTGGGGCCAGTTTCAGTTTAGAAAGATGAAACTGTGGAGATCGGGGAGGGGCTGCACTGTGAATATACTCAACGCCACTGACCGTGTACCCCCCTCTAAGTAGCAAGGGTCAGATACTCCCCCTGTCTCGGTCCCTGCAGCCTTCCATGCCCCCGACGCACAAGAAAGGAAAGAATTCTGCTGCTGGGCCGTTCCAGGTGAGGCTGGTGGCTGCAGACATCCCTCATTCCTCGTCCCGGAGCAGAGCCGGAATCCGCTTTGTCACTGCAGACTCGGGCTCAGGGAAGTTCAGGCCTGGCGGGGGCAGGCTGGGGCTCTCCTCTGGCTTGTCGGCAACCTTGGCCAGTGTCAGCCCCCAGCTGAACAGCCTCTCGACATGTACCACCTTCCCCTCCATCCTGGCTCTCCAGAGAGCGGCCAGGCCCTTTCGGCCAGGAGTGGCCCTAGGGCTTGAGGTCTCCCCTGAGCCCGGAGAACTGTGGTTGGAAGTTCCACGGGGCAGGAGGGTGCCAGGTGCCTTTGTGATGCAAGGAATCAGACTCCTCGCAGTTTGTCTTATAATCAGCCACTGAGTTGACAGCTTGATCCAAGAATTCTCTGCACAGTCTCTGAAAAAGATATATTTTTGGTCTTGCCTGCTTGGACTAGTTTTTCGTATTCTTGCCTTCAACATGTTCCTTCTCAGCCTGATTTACAACAAATTCCTTGCACAGAATTCCCAGGTAGGACGTTCCACGAAGCAGGTTCTTCATGACCCTGGTCTGAATCAAGTCCCTAGGAAACCCTTCACGGCAGCCCCCTCTCTCCGAGCCATTTCCTCTATCCGGCTTGGTGGTGGCTTCTCTGGGACTCAAGGGGGACTCTGCTGAAGCCTGTTTTGGGAAGCGCGCGTGTGTGTGTGTCTGTGTGTGTGTGTGTGTGTCTGTGTGTGTGTGTACTACTTGTGTGGCCAATTACCACCACTCACCTCAAATACTAATAATTCATATTTGGAACCAGATGCTGCATTTTACGAGTGGCTCGCAGTTCACAGATGGTGGCTGTGTAAACAAGACTGATGACTGTCTGCGCTGGGGATCAGCAGTGTGCTCACACCCACGCTGACGCCGTCTTTCCCCAGGACCGGCTCACTCGCTTTCCTTGGATCCGAAACCACAGACTTCTCGTGTGCCTGCTGGATCTTGTGTTACCGCGTCAATGCTTTTTCTCTTTTTCTTTTTGCTGGATGATTCTGAGACATCTGAATATGTGTTTGATGTATATTACAGTGAATACAGAAAAGCAAATACCTTACTCTCCTTGTGGAAGTTAATTTTTTAAAGGGGAAATAAAAGAACATGCGGGATGGTCATCAAATCTGGCAATTCGTAAGCTGTCATTTTATTTTTTAACAGATTGATGACATTGTGCCCGCTTCCCTACGTTGTCAAGACTGCAGATCATAGACTCACGTGAAGGGACGATCCTGTGGTATTTTTTTTTAATTTATGTGAATCCACTACTTGTAATCCCACATTCTATTTTCATGAACCCCTATTTAGCATGAGCTGGTTCCCAAAACGATGATATTTAGCCCTAGATTCGGGTTTTGGTTCAGACTTATGCATTGGAAATAGGATTTGGTGGGAGAAGTGAATAAAAAGTACAGAGAAGTGTAAAATGGAGAATTTCAGGTTAAGGAGCAAGGATGCTGAGCTGGAAAAACTGCCCAGAAGCAGAGCAGCCCCATATGAAGAGAAGGATCTCTGCCCCTACAGAGTGGTCCAGACCTGGAGCATCCGGAATTTTCTCTGTGGACATCACAGAAGCAGTGGCCTCGGGAGGAGCCAGTGTGGGTAAGACAGAGAAGGGCAGAATGGATGACCCTCTAGCCCCTTCTGCAAGAGGCCCAGAAAGGATCAGCAGACACCAGTCATGGCTGGTGGCCAGGAGCTATGTCTCAAACCGTGAAACACTGTGTGTGTCCAGAATGGTCAAGTGGTCACCAGAGCCGAGCTTCAGGACCTCTCAGCAACGACATGCTCCCAGCCCCACTGCACGCCGTGCCAGGAGAGGGCACCTGACCACGAGGCACGAGCAGGGGACTCCAGCTACCAAGTAAGGGGACAGTCCTCCCAAGGACGCGTCCGCTGCTGCTACCAGCTGCTATTAACAGTTTGCGAGAGTCCCTCAAACCACTCTGAGTCTGGTGATTTGCTGAAAGGACTCACAGAACTCACCAAGAGCCATGGTTTATATCAAGGATGCAGAAGAAAAGCCAGCCCAGGGAACCAGCACACGGACAGGTGCAGGGGGTTGCACGTGCAGAGACTCTGCTGGCCCCTCCACGGAGTCCCGCGGGTGGCGTCACGCAGTCGGCGAGGCTCACCCGAGCTCCGGTGTCCAGGGCTTTTGTTGCGGCTCCATCACACGTGACCTCATGGCTCAGCTCTCCAGCCCCGCCCAGAGAGGGGGCTACACCTGCCCCCGATCCTGACAAAGACGCTCCTTGGCTGGACTTTAGCCACGCTCCTCCGAGCCCTCTTCTCCACCAGGCGTCCAAGAACTGCAAACTTTTGACACAAACATTTCTATCCTTGTCCCCTAGTTCCCATGCCAAATTCAGTTCAGTTCAGTTCAGTTCGTGTCCAGCTCTTTGCAAACCCATGGACTGCAGCACGCCAGGCCTC
>SJYC01038663.1:0-91609 GCA_006408675.1 Madoqua kirkii
CCCCCACACTACATACAAGCCAGGGCAGTGACTTGTTCATTCATTTACTGAGCGTGTCACAGCCTTGCCAGGTATCACATGAGTGCTAACAGTTCTCAGAGTGGTCCAGATACTTGTTATGCTAAGTCAAGCTACCCTAATGTGATCATATCTTGAAGTACTATACCCTGTCTTGCCCTTAGAAATCCCCCACGTACACATATACAGTGGAATAATTGCTGGTGTTCAGTTGCTGAGTCATGTCTGACTCTTCTGCAACCCCATGAACTGTAGCCCGTCAGGCGCCTCTGTCCATGGGATTTCCCGGGCAAGATTATTGGAGCAGATTGCCGTTTTCTTCTCCAGGGATCTTCCCAATCCAGGGATGAAACCTGCATCTCCTGCACCAGCAGGTGGTTTCTTTACCACTGAGCCACTTGGAAAGCCACGATGGAATACTACTCGGTCATGAAAAAGAACAAGAACTGCCACTGGCAACAGCGTGGATACACTTAGAGATTATCATACTAAGGGAAGTAAGTCAGAGAGAGAAAGACATACACCATATCGTAGCACTTATATGTGAAACCTACAACATGACACAAATTAACTTATCTATGAAACAGAAGCAGAACCGTGGACATAGAGAACAGACCTGTGGTTGCCCAGGGGGAAGGGCTGGGGGAAGGATGGGCTGGGAGGTTGGGGGTAGCAGATGTAAGCCATTATATATAGAATGGGTAAACAAAAGGGTCCTGCTGTATATAGCACAGGGAATTATAGCACAGGGTCTATCCTGTGATAAGCCATAATGGAAAAAAAAATATTTAAAAAAAGAATGCATATGTGTGTAACTGAATCACTTTGCTATACAGCAGAAATTAACACAACACTATAAATCAATCATACTTCAATTAAAAAAAAAGAAATTCGCCCTAAGGAAACAGGTCCAGACCACACTAGCCCTGGATCTTAAGTTAGTTATCAAGGGGAGCAGGTGGGTGGGCTTCCCTGGTGACTCCACAGTATTTGCAGTATTGTGGGGTCTACTTCCCTGACCAGGGATTGAACCCAGGACGTCTGCACTGGGAGCATGAAGTCTTAGCCACAGGACCACCAGGGAAGTCTCTGGACATTGCTGAACTTAAGACTTCAGATTCCCACCTGGCCCACCTTACAGCTAGTCTCATACCCAGATGAGGCCAGGACCTCTGTTCTCCTCTGCTGGAGCCCCTGGTGCCAGTAAGAGCCAGGCCCTGAGGGCTGAAGTTGGACCAGACACACATACAGCGCCTGCTTCTCAGGAGAGTCCAAGAAAACCAAATAAATTCAGACCATGGTAAGCATTCTCGAGAAACCAAACACAGAGTGATGAGATTAATGAGGCTGTCATGGAGGGAAAAACACGTTTTCCTCCAATCTCTTAGGTTCAGTTCATGGGACCTGTGAATTAAACTGACAAAAAACAGGTTAACAGGAGAAAAGGTAAAACTATTTTTTGCTGGAGCCCCTGGTGCCAGTAAGAGCCAGGCCCTGAGGGCTGAAGTTGGACCAGACACACATACAGCGCCTGCTTCTCAGGAGAGTCCAAGAAAACCAAATAAATTCAGACCATGGTAAGCATTCTCGAGAAACCAAACACAGAGTGATGAGATTAATGAGGCTGTCATGGAGGGAAAAACACGTTTTCCTCCAATCTCTTAGGTTCAGTTCATGGGACCTGTGAATTAAACTGACAAAAAACAGGTTAACAGGAGAAAAGGTAAAACTATTTTACCTGCAGGGAGTTCACAGGAAAGAAGTGACACTCGAAGCAATTGAGCTTGGGGGATTACATGCCATCTTAACAAAGAACATTGAATTCTTGAGAAGTGATTAGACAAAGGGAAGGGGGTTTAGGCTTCTTGGGGTAATAAATCACAGGGAAGTGACTGGGAAATATATGGAGAACAACCAGTCCATTCTGAAGGAGATCAGCCCTGGGATTTCTTTGGAAGGAATGATGCTGAAGTTGAAACTCCAGTACTTTGGCCACCTCATTCGAAGAATTGACTCACTGGAAAAGACTCTGATGCTGGGAGGGATTGGGGGCAGGAGGAGAAGGGGACGACCGAGGATGAGATGGCTGGATGGCATCACGGACTCGATGGACGTGAGTCTGAGTGAACTCCGAGAGATGGTGATGGACAGGGAGGCCTGGCGTGCTGCGATTCATGGGGTCGCAAAGAGTCGGATACGACTGAGCGGCTGGACTGGACTGAACTGAACAGACGATAAAGGTTCTCTGAGAAAAAGGTCTGTTTATGCAGACTCCTCTTTGCATCAGCGCTCTACCTTAAAAGAAACTTATGTGTGTATTTGGCCTTGCTTGGTCTTAGTTAGATTCACAGTTTAATGGTCACAGCACATATGAAAAGGGAACTCAGCACTCTGACCCACCATCTGCAGCGACCACCCAGTGGAAGCCAGCCTGTAAGTCAGACTTGTATCGGATCAGACCACCATCTCCAGCAAGCAATCCAGGAAGGCAAACTAACGCCCGTAACAACTGGCCCGAAACAGTGGGGACTGGATTAATGACCGACAGCTCACTTCATTTTGGCCCTTGCTTCCAACTTAGGACCAACCAGAGAAAGGCAAACGTGCTCCCAACATGCTCACATAGGACGTCCAGCTGCTCCCAGGTGACAGCCTCCTATCAGAGCATACCTGAGTCTTCCTCCTTTTCCACTGTCAAACCTTCCTGCTCCTCTGCCTGCCTTTGGGGCCCTGCCAAACACAAGAGATGGTGCCTCCCTTGCTGCAGGATGCTCTGAACTAATAACCCTTGCCTGGGCTCATTTTGTTTACATCCACATGGGGAAACAGACTTGAGCAAATCTAGACTCTGACCCTCCAGCGTGCATCTTACTTCCCAGAGGGCAAGAGACGCAGTTCAAGCAACCACAGCAAGTAGGACCAGCAGCTGTGATTTGCTGCTGAGAAAACGGTGAGAGAGAAACACGGTGGTTCAGCCACCTGTGAAGTCGGGTCTGACCTACTCTTCAAGTCTGGGACAGCTTCCTGGAAGAAGTAACGCTTGAGCAGAGCTATGAAGGCTGTGTGTGTGAGACACCTAAAAAGCGAGAGGAAAGAGAAGACTGTTCCAGGCAAAGGTAACAGTAAAACAAGGCCATGGCTGGTGGAAGAGTGGGTAACTGGAGGGTCTGTGTGGGAGATAGGGTGAGATGAGGCTGGAGAAGTCTGCAGGGACAGATCAAGAAGGCTCTTCAAGGCCGTGGGAAGGACTTTTGTCTTTATTCCAAGAGCAAGTGGAAGCTAGAGAAGGGCTTGTGGTCTGGCAGAAGAGGTCAGGGGGAAGGGGCAGAGGGGAGCCATATGCTTTGTGTTTTAGGTTGAATCGTGTCCCCCTAAAAGATATGCTGAAGTCCTAACCCACATATTTCATACAGTGACTTATTTAGGAAAAAATGTCACTGCAGGTGTGTAATTAGTTAAGATGTGGTCATACTACAGTCGGGCAGGCATTTGATCCATTACGACTGGGGTCCCTGTAAGAAGAGGACACAAAGGGGGAAAAGGGGGAAGATAGCCAGGGGATGACGAGGCAGACCCCAGAGTGATGCAGCTGCAAGCCAAGGAGTGTGGAGGACTGCCCACAAGCACCAGAGGCTGGAAGAGGCAGGCGAGAGTCCTCCGCCAGAGCCCTCAAGGGAAGCAGGGCTCTGCTGCCACCGTGGTTTGGGCCTCTGGCCTCCAGAACTGAGACGACAGATTTTAAAGCCACGCGGTCCGTTAGGGCAGCTGCAAGGAACTGACATTTCTAGGGCTTTGGAAAGATCCACCGAGTGAGGCTGGAAGGGGAGCCCGAGAGGAGGAGGGGAGTCCTCCGCGGCTGTCCCCCTAAGAAATGATGGCGGCTCGGATGAGGGTGGTGACAGTGGGGCACGCAGAGAAGATGAAGCTGAGGCACGGAAGGAGGGGACGTCCCTGAGAGAGGACGGAAGTCAACTGTGCTTTTCTCTACAGCAACACACACTCTGAACAGAGGGCCTCAGACACTTCCAAGAAGTTAGGCACCAGCGAGACAGCTGGGGTTGGGCACAGGCGGTGATGAGACCTGGGTCAGGCCGGTGTGGCTGGAAAGACTATGTTACAGAGCTACAAAATCAGCAGGTGTGTGGGCTCAGAGTAGGGGAAGTCCGTGGGATTAAGAGCCCCACTGGGGATTTGGATAGAAACCGGTGACTGGGGACAGCATCAAATCTCTGAGAGAGACGTGTGCCTGACAGTCCAGGGCCTGTGGCAGAAGCAAAGCCCGAGCACCCAGCGTGTCGAAGTCACGAAGTCACGAAGTACTCTGCTCCCTGCTGCCAGGCTTCCCGCTGCAGACAGTGCCAGTCGATCCCAGTATCCATTCCCTCCACTCGGGGAAGTCCCTACCAATCGAGTGGAACTGATACACAAATGAAATACTCTTGCAATTGCAGGACGCGGTGAGATTCACCAGGGGACACTGAGACCCCTTTGGACATTTGCAGACCTGCACTTGGCCCCATGATCCTCAGAAGAACTCTTTGAGAAGCTGATGGAGCAGGTATTTGCATTACTCCTACTTCCCAAGAGGGGAAACTGGGGTCCAGAGTCACATGGCTAATAAAGGACAGACCTGGGCTCAAATTAAGCTTTATTTCCAAAGCTTCTTTCCTCTCTTTCATGGGAATTGGTGACCAAAATAAGGAAGACTACTGAATCAGCGATTTTTATTGTGGTAAAATATACATAGATATAAACTTTACCATTTTAACTATTTTAAGTGTACAGTTCTGTGGTTTTTAAGTACATCCACGCTGTTTTACAACCATCAACCACCATCCATCTCCAGAATGTTTTTATCTTCCCAATCTGAATCTCTGTCCCCATTAAACACTACTTTCCCTTTCCCGCTCTCCTGGTGGTAACCCTTCTGTTTTCTGTCTCCACGATTCTGACTACTCCCAAGTGGCACTCGTGGAAAGAGTCTACCTGCCAGTGCACATAGATTCAATTGCTGGGTCAGGAAGATTCCCTGTAGAAGGATGGTAAACCACTCCAGCACTCTTTGCCTGTAAACCCCATGGACAGAGAAGCCTGGCAGGCTAGAGTCGCAAAGAATCGGACACAACTGAGCACTAACTGAGGCACCTCAGAGTAGTGAAATCCTACAGTCTTCGTCCTTCTGTGTGAATCAACATTTTGATCCCCAGATTGCACGTAGTGGAATTCACATCAGAATCCTGGTCACATTCTTGACTCAGACATCATTTACTGGGTCTCTGTTTATCTTTAGGTTCTATCAGAAAAACAGCATGAATATCTAAAGTGTCTTGGTTTAACCCATATGCTGTTTTCATTTAAATGAGCAGATTTTTAAAAATGTCTTTCTCTCTATGGACAGTTGTAAGCCCTTCCACAGAAAGAAACAACTCAGCCAGTTTCTATAGCAACTTAATGTCAGCAACCTAATTTCTTAAGACTTATTTTCAGAAACTGTGTTTTTTTGTTTTTTTTTTTTTAAGACTGGGCCAAGTGGATGCTGTCTGGTAATCTTGTTTTCAGATTCTTTTTGGTGTTTTTATATATCTATTCATCATATAATTTTCAAGCACCTAACTAGGTCAGGCACTGTGCTAGGCATTTGGGGCAATATCATATGGGCAAGACAGAAATGGCGCTGACCTAAGGTTTGGTAATTTAAGAGACGCTGTAGGGACATAAAAAACACAGTTGTGGTTACCAGAGGAGAAAGAGGGGGGGTGCGGGGATGAATTAGGAGTCTGGGATTAACTTATATACATTACTATATATAAAACAGGCAAACAACAAGGACCTATTGTAGCACAGGGAACCCTACTCAATATTTTGTAATAACCCATAAGGAAAAAGAACATGAAAAACAATATATGTATCCACATATAAATATGAATCCCTTTGTTGTACACCTGAAACTAATACAACATTGTAAATCAACTATGTTTCAATAAAAAATAAAAATCTTTTACAATGCAAAAAAAAAAAAAATGCTGTAGGTGATCCTGAGAGAAACTTCATTGATAACACTAGCAAAAGTAAAGGCATAGAAGCAGGGGAGTATATCTGGGAGGAAATTGAAGACGGCTGTCCAGAGTGTACCCCCAGGTGAGAGTCCTGAGATCCTTCTCTAAAAAGACACTGAATAATTATGATCGCGACATGGGATCAGTTTTGACTTTTAAAACATTTGAATTCGACCTTCAAAAAGAAGGAAATGTCGTTTGCTACCACATGGATGAACCTCGAGGGCATTTTGCCAGGTGAAAGAGACTAGTCACAGAAAGACAGATACTGGACGATTCCACCTGTAAGGAGCACCTAGCGGTCTAACTCTTAGAGACAGGAGCATAGTGGTCGCCAGGGGCTAATAAGCATAGGCAGCTCTTATTCAGTGGATACAGAGCTCAGTTTGTCGGATGAAAAAGTTCTAGAGAGATATCCCTGGCAGTCCAGTGGCTAAGACTCCTCACTTCCACTGCAGCGGGCTCGGGTTCCATCCCTGGTCTGGGAAGCAAGATCCCAAGGGCTGCAGCCCAGAGCAAAAAGGAAAAAGACAAAAAGTTCTAGAGGTCTGCTGTCCAACCACGTACACATAGTTAACGCTACTATATGTGCACTTCAAAATGGTTAAGATGGTAAATTTTTTGTTCTATGTTTTCTACCATAAATTTTTTTTTTAGAAAGTAGCACAGTGTTGGCCATATAAGGACTCAATAAAAGGTTTGCGGAAAGCCAAAAAAACCCAAAAAACAAAACAAAAACCAACTATGAGGTCCCAAGTCCTGGCCTCATATATTTTCTGCAAATTTTAGCTATGGGGTTGGGAATAGGTAGTTATTTCCCCCTTTTTTGCCTTTCTAGTAGGTGCAATTTAAAATACAGCTGAGAGTAACACGGAGGCAACTAGGCATTATCACGCTAAGTGGAGTCAGAAAGAGAAAGACAATACCGTATCATCTTGCTTATATGTGGGCTCTAAAATACGAGACAAATGAAGACTTCCTGGGTGTTGCAGTGGTTAAGACTCCACCTGCCAGTGCAGGGGACGCAGGTTCAACCCCTGGTCAGGGAAGATCCCACGTGCTGTGGGGCAGCTGAGCCCGTATGCCGCAGCTCCTGGAACCCACACGCTAGGCCTGTGCTCTGCAGCAGGAGAAGCCGCCGGCATGAGAAGCCCATGCACCACGACCAAGAGCAGACCCTGCGCATCGCCGCGACCGGAGAAAACCCGCTCGCAGCAAGGAAGACGCGGCACAGCCTCAGAGATTAATCAATACCTTTAATACAGTATGACAGAAATGAACCTGTCTGTGAAACAGAAACTGATTCACGCTCACAGAGGACACACTGATGCTTGCCAAGGATGAAGCAGCTGGACGGAGCGGGAGGCTGGGGTCAGGAGATGTAAGCTTTTATATACAGAATAGGTAAAAACCAGGTCTTACTGCATAGCACATATTTAATATCCTACGGTAAACCATAATGGAAAAGGGTATCAGAAAAGAAGGTATATACAGGTATAACTGCATCACTTTGCTGCACAGCAGAAATTAACACAATGTTGTAAATCAACTATATGTCAATCAAAAAAAAAAGCACAGCTGAGAAATACCAAAGTCAAGACCTTTTTAGAAAGTCATCTAACCAGGGCTATCCCCTTGGTGGGATGTCTTTGTACCCATCTGACACTGACCCTGAGTCTCTCAGCCCTGGACTGAGGTCGGCCTCACACATCTAAAGTTTCAGAGGCTGACAACAGAGCTACCTCTGATGGCAGCCACTAACATCTAGGGGGGAGCCCTTTTCAACTGACAGAGGCCCCTCAGATGTGTTTACCTCACTTCAACCACTGTCTCCTCGTTACCAGGCCTCCAGTGTCTTGACGCTTGGCCAGCAGGGTTGGTTTGCAAAATTGAAACCTTAGTTAAGGCTTGTTGAGGTTTGGTTTTGAAAACTGGCTGTTCCTACCACATTCCTTTGAGATATAAATAGAAAAAAAAAAAGGTTTAATTAGTAAAGCAAGACATCTGAGCTATGTCCACCTGATCCTTGAAAAGGAAATCTAAGAGGTTCTTCCTATCGCTTTTTCAATCCTATATAAGGTACGTCAGCGAGGCAGCAAAAGCGCATCTGTTTTTCGGCTCCTTCCATTCTTTTTCCTGATTCTTCTTGGAGGAAAATCTAAAGTGGTGAGTAGCTGGTGGACCACCCATATCCCGGACTCTTCTTTCCTACATGGGTTCATTTCAGGCTGGTGCATGTGGTGTTCAAGTTCTTTTCCCATGGAGTTGACACATGGGTGGATTTTGATCTCTGGTAAATGGGTTTTGATGTCTCTGATTCCCGTCCTTCGGGACAGAAGGGCATCCCTTCCACAGAGGGTCTGCAAGCAGCCCAGGCTCTGTCCTGTAAGGGGAACTTGCAATGTTGCATTTCTCTGCCTAGCATATTAAAATGCCGCTGTGTCTGTAACATGGTCTACTTCTGAATGGCTTGTAGATGTCTGTATAAGTGGTCGATGATGTAAATATATATATATACATTTACAAGAAAGCAGCATCAAATCTTTCTTCAGTTTGTATTTTTTAATTTCATCTTTGGCGTATATTCAAGAGAGGACACTGAGACGAAGGGGGCTGGAATCTTTTTAGTATTTGTTTTTTATTTGGTTATTACGTCTTAGCTGGTCATATGCTTATTACATTTTAAAATTTCCAACAAATGGGCAGTTTCTGTGGGCCTGGGGGGTGTGCCCCCCCCTCCGAGATGTGCACGTTTCCGCTGGGCATTCACCACATCTCGATTATTCTGTGAGAACAGGTGGAAAATGAGCATCACAGACGTCCTCAGTGCTGACGACATCGCGGCAGCCCTGCAGGAGTGCCAAGGTAAAGGGGAAGCGAGGCAGCGGCCGGATCCTCGCATGTATCGGTAGCTCCTGAAAAGTTACAAAGATTAAAATGCAAACTGGCTGAAAGTGCACGGGAAGCAGAGGAAGAACTTATTAACTAGATAACTACATGATAGAAACAGGAGATCTGAGCATAGAATCCCTTTCTGTACGGTGAGAGAAACTTACTAAACATGAAAGGAAAAAAAAAGAATCAGCGGGTCCCCCTAGCCTGGCTCCTATGACTGTATTTCTCTCACCAGTTAGACCAGTGGGGCTGCCGTCTTGGATACACAGGCTGAATAAAGGGCATCAGGAGGCGCAGAGGAGAGGAGGCCAGAGAACGGGGGGTGGGCAAAGTCAAGTAGAGAGGGACATCGGCCGAGGAGAAGGAGGCGAGAGTATGAAGGCATACGGTCTTGGTTGCCTCAGAGTCCAGACCCAGTCACAGCCCTACTTGGCCTTTGAAAAAAAGTTTTTTTAAACAGAGCTCAATGATATTATGTAAAGTAGTTTTAACATCCTAAGTTGACATCACTTTGGTCCAGAGACAGAATGCCATCCAATGAGCGTCAGAGTAACCTATTCTCCGTTTTTCAGATCCAGATACCTTTGAACCCCAAAAATTCTTCCAGACTTCGGGCCTCGCTAAGATGTCGGCCAGTCAGGTGAAGGATGTTTTCCGTTTCATAGACAACGACCAGAGTGGGTACCTGGATGAAGAAGAGCTGAAGTGAGCTTTGTCCTAAGCCCGACCAGCACCCCAGCATCGTTAGGTGGGGCTGGGGTGCAGTGGAGGCCAGTTTCCCCAGCATCTTTCAATGGCCAGCTCTGATGCTGGTCACTCCCAGATTCTCACGAAAGAGCAGAACATGAGTCAATCAGCCGCGCTGACTCGCAAAACACTAAACATGAGCACCAAAGACTTGGGGACAAACAGTCATTAGTCTTAGGATTCTTCCTTGGCAGACCGACTTAACAGCAAACTTCTGAAAAAAAAATTTTTTTTTAACAAAAGGTCCACTAGTCTCGACAATGAAAGAAACTTCTGCTTGCTAAAATCTTGACTGATTATTGTGGTTGCTGGGAACAGATGGTTTGCTTCAAGAGAAAAAGAAAGGGGCGAACACAGAAATGTGTGTGGGTTTTAAAAACATTGCCCTTAATCTTCACTATCCTGTAGGTTTTTCCTCCAGAAGTTTGAGAGTGGTGCTAGAGAACTGACCGAGTCAGAAACCAAGTCCTTGATGGCAGCTGCAGACAATGACGGAGATGGGAAGATCGGGGCTGACGGTATGTTCACACCTGTATGCGGCAGGAGAGACTTGAGCTCAGGCAGCATCCGGGCCAGGGGGGTTAGGCCATGAGGTCAGACAAATATCGGGTAAAACCCCCCTACCTTCAGCTTGCTGAGCCTCAGTCTTTTCATCCATAAAAGTAAAGCGAGGATGCAAATGATCTATGTCAAGACTCTGGCGTGGGGATATACCAAGAAGGCAGTCCCACTGATCACTGTCTATGAACCAGAAAATACCCTTCACCTGACCAAGGTACTAGCTACTAGCCTGGCCTATTATTTGCAAGACACCCTGATGCCCCTGAAAAGTAATGTTAGGAATCTCCAGCAGTGGGACTTGAGTCTCTCTGAATAAGGGAAGAATTGACATTCTCAACGATGCCTCATACCGAGTGTCTATTTGATTCTTTTGAGTAGGAAAGGATCTTAGCTTGCAAAGGTTTAAAGAAATATGTTTTCCTGGACATTAGCATAACAAGGAGGCAATACTAACAGAAGATGTAAATCAATCGCCATTTGCTTAGCCTTCTGGGGGCAGAGCCCTGTATTCAAACTTCAGCGTAACTGCGTGTTGGAGGACTATCTTCATCTGATTCTGTCACGTTACCACATGTTTTACCTACTCCGTGCACGTCAGCTCAGGAGAACTTAAGCGTGTTCCTTATGGTGGTACTAATTAAAATGTAAAAACTCTACTCAAAATGATACCACTATCACTTACAAAGGAGTTAATGCAGCCTGTATGGATAGCTCAGAAAAATAGTTTAGGTAAGGGAAGATAGATTTATTTAAACTTACTCATGAAAGACTTCAAACAAGCAAAGCTTACCCATAAATATAAAGCAAATCCTAGTTTTCAGCTTCCCTCTGTAGCGTCCACAACTTCTTATTATCTCTTAGTAATATAAATTTGGGGGGCAAGGTTAGGGTCCAGTAGAGAAGAGTTAGCGCAAAATCCCAAACCATTAAATGTTTCCTAAATATACAATAAGCAGCCCAACAGAAGGAGGAAACCTCCCATGTCTGCCCTGAATTGACCAGACAGAAGGTTGAGTGAGCACACGTACCATGATGGGTTGCTACGATTAATTCATTCCTCGTCAAAGAGAAATGACTGAATCGGCAAGTTCTAACACAAGGGGCTCTGACGCAGAAGTAAAGATGTTTGCTACATTAGATTCGGCGGGAGGATGGAACACGCAGGCTGTCAGGGACACCTTTCCTTCTTTCTGCACCCTTGGAGGGGGCCATGGCCTCCACCTGACAACGCGCTTGGCTCTCTTTCCTCTTCAACACCCTCAGGAGCGGTAGCCTGTCTGTAAAGTGCCAAGCCTTCCCCGCTGACCCTGTTCTCACCTCTTCTGTTCTAGAATTCCAGGAAATGGTACATTCTTAAAGGGCCCAGACTGTGGAGCTAGAATCAGCTGGAAGGCCTCCAAAGCCCCAGGAATTGGGACACCCCACCTCCTCCCCTTAATTTATTAATTTCCCCCAGATGCGTCTACAGTTTGCCCGTTGTGTTAGTGAGGTCGTAAGACAGTCGTCCGTGACTTTTTGGTGGTGGGTATGCCCTAACGACTCCTGTCAGGCCCTCGCAGACAAAAATGCCTTAAAAAAAAAATCACCCAATAAAGACAGCTTTCTCATCATCTGCTGATGTGTGGGTGTGGTTTCTTCCTCCATGAGGGATGAAAGCGATTTGAAGACCGAGGGAAGAATCTCAGGAAGATTTCTGGTCTTAGTCGAGCACGAAGCCAGCCTTACTTGCGCTGTGCATAAGCGCACAGGGAAAGGAGGTTCGGGAAAGAACGTCACAAATAAATGGTATCATCAAGCTAGGGTTTTCTCAGCAGTTTATCTGAGTCTGAAACATCTATGAAGAGACTTCAGCCAGCGGAAAGTCACGCTTGCTTATGTTTTCGGCTACTGGGTGTTAGGTTGTTATGAGAGATTTGAGTAAAAGCAAATAGTACAAGACAGAAAAAAAGTGCAAGGCTACAACGGCCCTAAAGCTAAGGGAACCTGCAGTGCTGCTGAGACAAGCAGACGTGTCTTCAAGCTGGTTTTTATCCCTTAGGAAAACAGGCTATCGGAGACTTGCTGGCTCTGAGCGATCTCCTGCCACCCCCTTCTCCCCCTGCTGCCTCACCTGCTTCCTCCTTCTCCCTTCTCCTCTCTCCTTTCTCAACCACCATTTTCCTGGCTCTTATTTGATACCAACTGAACCAACTACACCCAGAATTGCTGGAACATTTGCGGCGAGACTCAGGTTCCTGTTACAGGTCTTTCTCTAGGGTGGGGCGACCTCGAGCCCAGAAATTCTCATTAGGCTGACTTGCAGGTGGCAGATTTGAGCTCTTCTCTCGGGCTGACCCTGCGGGTGAGGACTCCTGGGAGGAACTGAGGCCCGTTCCCAGAGCGAGTTTACAAGCTCACACTTCTTACCCCGACACCCAAGCTCACAGTGCCCTGGCCCCTCTTGGGTTTGCTGCCATCCTGCTGAGTGGCTTTTCTACTTCAAACTCCTGTGTTTTGGAGTTTGTGGCAGAGCAGATTTTCAAAGTGCGGGCTATGTACTACAAGGGGGTCTCAAGGTGGTTTTATGGGGGCAGGGCCACACTTAAATGTGATAGCCCTGTATCTATTTTGATAGGCGTCAGAAAGATAGAAGTAGCACAAACTGAATCTGAGCGTCGCTGCTTTACAGTAAGGCTGCTGGACATTTGAAAACATATCAAGGGGCTTCCTGGATGGCTTAGCAGGCTAGTGGTTAAGACCCTGAACTCCCAGTGCATGGGGCACAGGTCCAGTCACGGGTCGGGGAACTAGGATCCCACATGCCACACAGAGAGACCTAAAGGGAAAGAGAAAGTGCACTGATTTGAAGAATACTAAGCCATGCAGAGGGGCTTCCCTGGAGGCTCGGTGGTGAAGAACCTGCCTGCAATGCAAAAGATGCAGGAGACGCAAGTTCGATCCTTGGGTTGGGAAGATCCCTCTGGAGGAGGGCACGGCAACCCACTACAGTATTCTTGCTGTGAAAATCCCAAGGACAGAGGAGCCTGGCGGGCCATGGTCCACAGGGTCACAAAGAGTCGGACACAACGGAGGCGACTGAGCGCATGCACGCACTTTGTATAGAAGGGACAAAACCCACACAGGCCGCTTTCAGAAGACTCAAGCTGTGGAAATCCAGCCCCCGATGAAGCGCTCTTTGGGGAGGGCCACAGAGCGGATGTGTGTCCCTTCACGCCGGCTGGCTTGTTCCACCCCCTTTGCACAGCTGTGCCTGCACGCTCTCCTCATCTCCCTCTGCATCCCTCCTGGAAGGAATAGGGCTAGCTCCTCTCTGCCTGCAGCTTCCCTGGGTACGTGGCAGTTTCTCCCAGGCACCAGCAAGAGGCCCTTCCGGGCCAATCCTGACGCCCTAGGAGGCTTTATCCCTAAAAACCCACCACCACCACACCACGTGGACGCTCATCCTCCTGACACTTCTGCTCGCTCCAGTAGCTCTCCCCAGGTAAGCGCGCTCATCCCAGCAGTTCTGAAGGGAGAGCCTTTAAATAACGCAGTGTGATCTCTGAGGCCCGTTCCCAGAGCGAGTTTACAAGCTCACACTTCTTACCCCGACACCCAAGCTCACAGTGCCCTGGCCCCTCTTGGGTTTGCTGCCATCCTGCTGAGTGGCTTTTCTACTTCAAACTCCTGTGTTTTGGAGTTTGTGGCAGAGCAGATTTTCAAAGTGCGGGCTATGTACTACAAGGGGGTCTCAAGGTGGTTTTATGGGGGCAGGGCCAACACTTAAATGTGATAGCCCTGTATCTATTTTGATAGGCGTCAGAAAGATAGAAGTAGCACAAACTGAATCTGAGCGTCGCTGCTTTACAGTAAGGCTGCTGGACATTTGAAAACATATCAAGGGGCTTCCTGGATGGCTTAGCAGGCTAGTGGTTAAGACCCTGAACTCCCAGTGCATGGGGCACAGGTCCAGTCACGGGTCGGGGAACTAGGATCCCACATGCCACACAGAGAGACCTAAAGGGAAAGAGAAAGTGCACTGATTTGAAGAATACTAAGCCATGCAGAGGGGCTTCCCTGGAGGCTCGGTGGTGAAGAACCTGCCTGCAATGCAAAAGATGCAGGAGACGCAAGTTCGATCCTTGGGTTGGGAAGATCCCTCTGGAGGAGGGCACGGCAACCCACTACAGTATTCTTGCTGTGAAAATCCCAAGGACAGAGGAGCCTGGCGGGCCATGGTCCACAGGGTCACAAAGAGTCGGACACAACGGAGGCGACTGAGCGCATGCACGCACTTTGTATAGAAGGGACAAAACCCACACAGGCCGCTTTCAGAAGACTCAAGCTGTGGAAATCCAGCCCCCGATGAAGCGCTCTTTGGGGAGGGCCACAGAGCGGATGTGTGTCCCTTCACGCCGGCTGGCTTGTTCCACCCCCTTTGCACAGCTGTGCCTGCACGCTCTCCTCATCTCCCTCTGCATCCCTCCTGGAAGGAATAGGGCTAGCTCCTCTCTGCCTGCAGCTTCCCTGGGTACGTGGCAGTTTCTCCCAGGCACCAGCAAGAGGCCCTTCCGGGCCAATCCTGACGCCCTAGGAGGCTTTATCCCTAAAAACCCACCACCACCACACCACGTGGACGCTCATCCTCCTGACACTTCTGCTCGCTCCAGTAGCTCTCCCCAGGTAAGCGCGCTCATCCCAGCAGTTCTGAAGGGAGAGCCTTTAAATAACGCAGTGTGATCGTGTGGCCTTCCTCCCTCGGGCTCTGGACACCATATGCCTCGAAGAAACAAGGTGGATGCTGCTGCTTTTTAGACAGTCTAACTGACTAAGCGATCCATTACCCACGGGAACAGCGGAAGCAGCCTCACCCCAGCACGGTGAAGACTGTGGGCTTCTCCTCCTTTCCTGTCAAGAGGGCCTCTGCATGGGAATAACCACTGGAGGGGGTTATTCAGAGGGGGGGTGTTCAGAGCGCCCAGGGGACTCCCCGAGGGCTCAGATGGTGGAGAAGCTGCCTGCCAGGGCAGGAGACCCGGATTCAACCCCTGGGTGGGGAAGAGTCCCTGGAGAAGAAAACGGCAGCCCACGCCAGTGTTCTTGCCTGGAGAACTCCATGGACAGGAACCTGGCGGGCTACAGTCCATGGGGTCACAAAGAGTCAGACACGACAGAGTGACTAACACTCACAGGCGACACTGTGCCACTGAGTCACACCCATGTTCTGAATGTCTTGGGGAAACGGTTTAGAGAGTGGATGGATACAAGAGGATGAATTGCCATGTTTTCCATAAACGGACAGTTATTCCTGAATTGTGTTCTTTCTACTGTTTCAAAGGGCTTCCCTGATGGCTCAGACGGTAAAGAATTCGTCTGTGCCTCAGGAATCTCGGGTTTGATCCATGGGTCTGGAAGATTCCCTGGAGGAGGAAACGGCTACCCACTCCAGTCTTCTTGCCTGGAGAACTCTGTGGATAGAGAAGCCTGGTGGGCTATTGTCCATGGGGGTCACAAGGAGTCACACATAAATGGAGACAGAAACTTTGCTTTGCTTTACTGTTTCAAAAGTATAATTCAAACTATTTTTGCCCATTTCAATTACATTACCTTTTCATTTTTCTAACCCAGTCTTAGGCACTTAATTCCAAAGTCTCTGTCAATGGTAGTAACTAGCAAACAAAAGGAGCCATCTCTCTGTATTTACACCTAAAAGTGTCAGCTGGTATGCTTAAATGAAACAATCTTTAGTGGTCTTTATTCACATCAATTTTTAAGTGTGTTCTTCAGATCTGGGGTGTTTGTAGGAGGCGGTATTCTACTCTGCAGGTAATAACAACTCCAGGCATTCGGACACATTTGTGAGTCAGCACTTTTTATTTGGGGAGTTTATCTAGGTTGAAATTTTGTAGAAACGTTAGCATTTCCAAATTTTAGCAGTATGTATAATTTGAAAAGAAGAAAATGTTTTCAAAAATTACCCTAGCTTAGTCATTGTATAAATATTGTACAAAGCCATTCATTTTCAAATGGGTCCTATTCAATATGTGCCTCATGGGAAAGAAAAAAGTGAGAGGACATAGAGCAAAATGTTGACAGCCGTTCTCTCCAGCTGGTAGGATCACAGACCAGCGAGATGAGCCTGGAGGCTTTTAAATGGGGGCGCACAGCAACTAGAGAAAATGAGAAATTAAACATAGGATTCACACAAACAACCCACCGCAGGAAAGCATGTTCTCAGCAGTAGAATGATGATATTTTGACTTTGAAATGAGGGCCCACATTGCCCACTAGGTCACAGAGCTGAAAAACTTGGTGTCTGTTATTTTTCCTAATTGCTTATAAAACAGGGTGGCATCGGTGGCTTTGATAATTTGAGTTTATAACTTAGTTTATAATTGAATGGAATATGATCTCAAAGGCAGCTTTGTGTATGTGCTTAATTGTTGCGACTAAAGAAAATAACTAAAATACTTTTAATATAGTTAGCATTTTGCTTCAGCTTCTGCACATTATGTTTATATAATTACTTTAACATACAGGTTTTTGCAGCTCTTTGCAGCTCAAACACAAAGTGTAGCAAAACAGTGAGGATGTGAAATATTTGTTGAATTGTTCAGGTTTACAAGCTACATAGTTAATTCTGCACAATGACTACAGTTTAATTTTGTGTAATGAGTCCTCGGGAATCCAATTTCAAGCAAAAACCTATCTGGTATCTCTTCTGCAATGTTAAGGTATGGTATCACTTTGCAAACACTTAAGAAGACAGATGAAATTGGAATCACCAAGATCATTTCCACCTGGCCTGTTAATTTATTCACTGGAAAGGCTATTCATTTACACAATGTTTTAACTGGTTTCAAAAAGTCAACTTTATTGGGAAGGGAGTGGATTTTGACATCATTTTTCTTAGGGGTTCTACAATGCATGTAAATAGATTCACACCTCAGATTATAAGGTATTTCAAACACACATCTGAGACTACAGAGATGTAGCAAATGCCTGTGTACCCACCACTTCACTGCAGCAAACCTTGGCAGGGGCTGTTTGGCAGGTTTGTAATTTGTCATCTTGCTTATGCTGCAGGCCTCCGGTTAGGGTGCGCAGCAGGAGACATCCTGCCTGGGATTTGGAGGCTGGGAGTGAAGCAGCTGTGATACTGAGGCTCTGGAGGTTGGTGCGGGAGTACCTTACCTGCTGGCTCCCCTCCGTGGTGTGGGGATCCCGTTCTGTCCCAGCTCCAGAGGCATTTCCTTCTATGACAAAGAAATCCAGCTTCGGGAGCACTGAGAGACTGATAGATGTTCCAGTCTATTCCCAGGGGCTCCAGCCTGTCCTCACTCTCTTTACATCCGTCTTCCCTTCCTGCCTGTTTGCTCTGCAGAATTCAAGCTTCAGCATCAGATGAAGGCGAGAGCCTTAGAGAGACTACTGAACCAGGCTTCACTGGTTCATAATACCTATAATATACATATTTGTATATGTGATTGTATTTATAATTACACAATACCTATAATTTATACCTGAAATTACATTATATATAACACATGTATATATATATTTCCTAGATGATTCTCACTTTCCAATACTGATTTACCAAACTGCCTCAGATTTTTCACTTTATAATAAAAGAATTCTTTACAAGTGGAAGATTCTTTACAAGTGATCACAGGAAGAGATGGAGATCAAGGGCAATTTTAACTGCAGGAGACAGATGTACCCTCAGGAGGAAGGTCACCTCGGAATGCACGGTTTCTGGGCTCTAAGTCAATGAAAAAAAGGTTGATTACTTGACTCAGGGGTCTGATATTTCTGCCAACAGAGTGGGAGGAAGTGGTTCTTTGTACAGGTAGCCTTGGATGTGTGTATTACACCCAGACCTCTTCTCTACAGCTTCCTCTTGGAGTTCAGTACTAAGATGAGGGTAGGCAGGAGAGAACTCACTAGAATGTCAAATGAGCCTGTGACCCGAGCTCTGTCTGCACAGCTTGCAGCAGACAGCACTACGAAAGAGGGAAGTCCATTTCTCCATTGTCCCTGTTCCCCACCTCCATAACTCATCCATCAACATACTGTGTCCTTTAAGGCAGGCACCGCATTGGACCACGGGAACAAGACGATGACTCTAATCAGGCCTGACCGTCTATAAGCTCACTTTTTTTGTTAGCGGGAGAAAGACGTACCTGAGGACACGTCCAGAACCTGCCATGCTGGAGCTTCGACTTCTTCACCTGGAACAATGCCTTAACTTATTCCCTTGGAGTTCTGAACTCACAGATTCTTTTTCCTTATCTTTACTGAGGTGTAATTGGCATTTAAAACTGTGATATAGTGTAGACCATGGTGATTTTACATATGCATGTGTTATAAAAAGATTCCCACCAGTGAGAAACACATCCATCGCCTCACAGTGTTCTTTTTTAATGAAAACACTTAACTCTACCTTGTTAGCAAATTTCAGTTACACAGTGTTATCGACTAGCCGCCATGTCCACCTTACGGCCTCAGATTTTGTTCATCTTATAATCTCACTCATGTATTTATGGCGGGCTGGGTCTTCGCGTTGGCGTGAGGGCTCTCTCCAGCTGCGGCAAGCGGGGGCTGCCCACCGCAGTGCCTGCTCCCGTTGCAGAGCGCAGGCTCTAGGGCGAGGGGCTTCAGTAGCCGGGGCGCACGGGCTTTACCGGCCCACATGGTTCGTGGGATCTTCCCGGAGCAAGGATCAAACCCGTGTCGCCTGCACTGGCAGGTGAATTCTTAATCACTGGCCACCAGTGAAGTTCCTTATTCGTCTCACAGACAGAAGTCTGTAACTTTTATCAGCCTCTCCTTATCTCCTTCACCACCACTACTCCGGTCCCTGGCAATCATTATTCAACTTTCTGTTTGTATGATTCCCTTTTTTTTTTTAAGGTTTCCTATAAAAGTGGTACCACCATTTGTCTTTCTCTGTCTGGCTTATTTGACTTACGATAATTCTCTCCAGTTTCATCCGTGTAGATGCAAATGGTAGGACTTCTTTCTTACAGTTGAATAATATTCTATTGTGTACATATATGTCACATTTTATTCATTCATCCATCAATGGACACTTAGGTTATTTCACCTCAGATACTGTGAATAATGCTGCAGTGAACACGGGAGTACAGAAATTTTCCAGATAATTTCCTTTGGATATATACTCACAGTGGAAGGGCTGAATCACAAGGCAGTTCAATTTTGTTTTGTTTTTTTTTTTCTGAGGAAACTCCATACTGTTTTTCCATAGTGTCTGCACCAACTTACATTCCCACTCATAGTGCAGCGGAGTTCCTTTTTCTCTACACCCTGGCCAGCAGTTGCTCTTATTCTTTTTTAAAAATAAACCTAACTAGTGTTAGGTGATATTGTGATTTTGATTTGTATTTCCCTGTTTTTCTGTATCTATGAAAAATACCGTTAGAATTTTGATCAGTAATGCACTAAATCTACGGATCACTTGGTAACATGGACATTTTAGCAATATTAATTCTTCCAATCCATGACACAGAATATCTTCCCATTTATTTTGTCTTCGATTTCTTTCATCAGTTTTATAATTTTAAGTACACAGATCTTTCACCTTGGATAAATTTATTCCTAAGGAGTTTATTTTTATTTGATACTTGTAAATTGTTGTCTTAATTGCACTTTCTGGTATTTTATTGTCAGTATATGGAAACACAACTTATTTTTGTGTAATTGACATTATATATCCTGCTGCTGCTGCTGCTGCTGCTGCTGCTAAGTCGCTTCAGTCGTGTCCGACTCTGTGCGACCCCACAGATGGCAGCCCACCAGGCTCCTCCGTCTCTGGGATTCTCCAGGCAAGAACACTGGAGTGGGTTGCCATGTCCTTCTCCAATGCATGAAAGTGAAAAGTGAAAGTGAAGTCACTGAGTCATGCCCAACTCTCAGCGACCCCATGGACTGCAGCCCACCAGGCTCCTCCGTCCATGGGATTTCCCAGGCAAGAGCACTGGAGTGGGGTGCCACTGCCTTCTCCGGCAACTTCACTGAATTTGTTTATTTGTATTTGTGAATTTTCCAGTTTTCTTCTTGTAACTAATTTCTAGTTTCATACCATTTGTCAGTGGAAAAGATGCTTGATATGATTTTAATCTTAAGTTTATTAAAACTTACTTGGTGGTATAATACATGATCTCTCCTGGAAAACGTTTCATGTGTGTTTGAGAAGAATGAGTATTCTGTTGCTGTTGAATAGAATGTTCTCTGTGTCTTTTTGGGTCATCTCGTCTAACATGCAGCTTAAGTCCAATGTTACCTTAATGGTGTTCTTTCAGGATACAGGACAGTGAAACTCATACAGTCAGAGCCATCTACTGCCTTGGCGCTGATCCAGGTATTCACCCACAATGGGTGCTCTTGAACTTAAATTTTTTTTTGATTACGTGCATTGGAACTTGTGAGTAACCCTGTTGACTATCAAAGCCAAGTAACGTGAGGGCCCATTTCTTGGGGGCCATGTATGTGTGTTAGTCACTCAGTTCAGTTCAGTTCAGTTGATCAGTCGTGTCCGACGCTTTGCGACCCCATGAATCCCAGCACACCAGGCCTCCCTGTCCATCACCAACTCCCAGAGTTCACTCAAACTCATGTCCATCGAGTCAGTGATGCCGTCCAGCCATCTCATCTTCTGTCGTCCCCTTAGTCACTCACTCAGTCCTGGACAAATCTTTGTGACCCCAGGGACATTAGCCAGTCAGGTTCCTCTGCCCATGGAATTCTGCAGGCAAGAATACTGGAGAGGGTTGCCATTCCCTTCTTCAGGGGTTCTTCCCAACCTAGGGATCGAACCCAGGTCTCCTGTACTGCAGACAGGTTTTGTGTTTTGTTTCATTTTTCACCATCTGAGTCCGCCAGGGAAGCCCTGGTGGAGATTCCCTCCCAGCTGTATGGTGCTGTGCAGATGGCGAGGCTGACACTTTCCTATCCATTTTGCGATGGGTATTTTCTCATTCACCTCACATATGGGAGCCTCACCTCAGTTGGTCTCTGGATTTCTCTCAGATGAAATTGCTCTGTCTGTAGCTGTACATTCACTGCATTTGGGGAAGGAGGGAAGATCAGAAGCCTCCTATATTTTCATCTTGATCCCTTGCTTCTGAGTTCACAAATTCTTTGTGCAAAAGATCTAATTTTCCTTTTGTTTTAAAAAAATGATTTGGATCTAATTTTCTATTTCTGTTACTGGACACAGATTTGAATCCCGTCCTGCTGGGAGACAGAATCATAATTCAGGACAATGTCAGGAATTCAGCCTCGTCTTCACCCTTATTTCCCTAGCTGACAGAAGAGGTGGGTAATGCAAGGCCCTGCATGGGAAAGGAGTATCTGGTGCTTGGTCCATACAAGTGACCACTGAGTCAAGCGCATTCCTCTCCAGTCTTCTGGACTTCAGTGATGGGTCCACCTAGGCCACAGCTGATTTCTCTTTGTTCTAATCTTATGGCCTCTCAGGTCTGGCTTTCTCTGAATTACTTCCGCGCACAAGTAAAACATTTAGTTGCTTCCTGCATCAAATAGCATTACTGCCTAGATGCCTAGACATTCATGTGGTCAAGGCTACTCTACTGTTGGTGCATCACGCTTGACACGAGGGGGCGCTCTGCAAGACCTGCCACTTTCCCCATTCCACAAGGAACAGGTATACATCTACACCCTCTCCTCTGAGACCTTCAAACACATCTAAGTGTCTATCATCCTTACTCCACCCACCTCACACCCATGCACACCCTATGACTGTGAAAAAGGAGGATGCATCACTATCTAAGCTTCCTTGCTTCCTTAGCTTTTGAAACTTAAAAAGCATTTCGATTTCTGATTTTGTTTGGTTTATTTTGTTTTCGTATCACCTCTCTCCTGTGGCGATCAATGCAACTGACTGGCTGGGGCATAGAATGCAAAGTAAGCAAGGAAGTAAAGGCATGCTGGGGAGAAGGCAATAAAACGTTACCTCACCACGTTTTTATTGTAGTTGTACTTTGCACATTACAAAGTACTTTCATTTGTGCCATCTAACGTAATATTTCCAGTTCTCCTTTGAGGTAGGTATTAATCTCATTTTTCTAAGGAAGAAACTGGAGCTCAAAGAAGTTAATCAAAAGTCATATAAATGGCAAGAGACAAATCAGAACTAAAATTCGGCTGTTCAGCCTAAGCCCCGGGCTCCTTCTACCATTCTTCCAAAAGCGTTTGCTCTGAGACAAAGGAAGGAATTCTTTAACCTGGAGTTTCCAAATTATGCTCCCTGGAGCCGCAGGGTCCTGTACAAGTGCTCTAGGGTCCCTCCAGGAGACAGAGATGGAAGAGGGGCAACTCTTGGAAAAGGCCAGCAGATGGTTTTCTTAGATCTCATTTCTACCACTCAGCCTCACATTCAACCAGGGTAGCTCTGTGTCTATTTTGTAGAAGTTTCCATGGACTTTCGGGCAATAAAAGGGGGAAAGGAGATTTTGCTACCTTAAAATTCTTTGAAAATTATTACTGTAATGTCAAAACATGTCTTCCTAACAAAAGACTGTCATATACTAAAGCAAGCTGGTTGAGGGAGTCTCTCAAAAGCAAGTAATGACAGCAATCTTGTCGAACAACAATTAAGGGCTGGCACTACATACACCAATCACAGTCCCATTTAACTCTTTTGGACCTTAATTCCCTGAACAGGGACTGAACCTGGGGCCAGGCAGGGAAAACACCAAGTCCTGACCACTGGACCACCAGGGAATTCCCACTCATTTTATTCTTAAAGTGAAATTCCTACTAGAAAAGCATTTACTATTAGTTATTTTACATACTAGACACAGAGACTGGAGACACCTGGCATTCTGGGTCCAAGGACTTCCACTCAGGGCGTGAGAGCTAGAGTAAGTACCCAGTTCAGTCTCACGCCCCGATTCCAACACCACCTCCCTAAACATGAAGGTCTATTCTATTAAGTTGAATAAGAGGTACTATTTTCACACCTAATCTGTGAGAGACAAGGCAACCTAAAGTCTTGAGTTTGGCCGCGCGGTCTGCTGCAAGGGCTTGAACTCCAAGTATCAGAAGTCACCAGCGGTTCCAGCTCCCACAACGCACAGGCCTCCAAACCTAGTGAATCCCGGGGGCTGGCAAGGGCGATGCCCTGAGTTCCAAGGCCTGGCACCGGGCACTGCAGGGAGAAGGCCACGCTCTGGGCCCGCTTCGCCACACACCAGGCTCGCCACCTGCAGCTGTCTTTCTCCCCGAAGGCAGAGAAGTCGCCAGAGGCACAAAGCCACTTGACGTCTCTCAAACAGGGATCTAAAATGAGCCACAAGTATGTGGTGGGACCCTGTGGACAACGAAAACGGGCAAGCCACCTGCCTAAATACGCTACCCGCCCAAACGCTGGGCCTTCCATCGCACCTTCACAATCCCTTTCGCACAGAACAAGGCCCATTTCATTTTTCTTCAAAAATGCCCTTCAGCCAGGGCATAAATCTGAGGGCAAGAAAAAAAAGACAAAAACGGTTTCACTTCAACTTAACTCTTATAGTATCGACAGAAGAAACAACTACCCAGAACACAAGACGGGAATGAACGCACCCGGGTGCGCCAAAAGGGAACACTAGGCTGCGGGTTCTTCTTCCGGGCCGGCGGCAACCACTTCCGGGGGACGCGAGCGAGGCGGAAGCGCGGTCTTCCGGCGGCATTTGTCTCTGGGCGGGCCGAGGGAGGCTCCCGAGGCTGGGGGGCCGGGCCGGCATGGCGGCAGCGGCGTCCGGGGCCGGAGCAGGAGCGGCCCAAGAGAAGCAGTTCCCGCCGGCGCTGCTGAGCTTCTTCATCTACAACCCGCGCTTCGGGCCGCGCGAGGGAGAGGTAAGTGGAGCGGGGCCGCGCGTGGGCGTCCGTGGGCGGCAGAGGGCCCGGTAGGGGGGCTGCTGGATGGGGTCCAGCCCGGGCAGCCACGGGCTGCGCCTGGGGTCGTCGCTTGTCAGTCTCCCCTTATCGACTGGCCTCTACCGGACTGTTTTGTGCTGGGTGTGCGGCAGGGCCCAGACAGCGCGGCCAGGGTCTGGTTAAGGTCCCAGATCAGTGCCTGTTTATTGAGTGAAGGTTCGTCGGGTTAATCACACAGGTGGAGTCTCTCTTCTCTTAACATCAACCCTGGATGGTTAAAGTTGAGCTTTTGTCTTTGTTGCTGGAAGTCCCCCGCCTAGAAACGTAGAACAAGAGTGGGAGACGGTAGTCCTGTAATGCAGGCTTGGCGGATCTTCGGAAAGTTTTTTGTTCTTTTTTTCCGATTTAGTTAGTTAAATCGGATGGGAGCGGATGGTTTTTTGTTTTGTTTTGTTTTTTTTTAATCATTACCTTTTCAAGGGGGGGACGGTAACTTCCTCAAAGGGTGTCTGGCACCAAGTTTTGCTGGCAGGAAATCATGGTCCTTTTAAAGGCTGCCAGTCCAAATTAAACTTGCTGTGTTTAATTTGTGGGGAGGTGTATGTCTGTGCACATGCACACACACTTATTTCTTACAAGCATTGATGTATTACAAATTAGCATGGAGAAAGAAATCCAGAGGTGGAGTTTTCAGCATCGTTGTCTAATTTAGTTCAGATGGCATATAACTTACCAAATATCACAATTGCCTTTCATGCAGGTGGGCGTTTGTTACACCGTGAAGAGAAGATAATCTTTGTTTTTCTAAAAAGGGCTTTTGTCTTGCTAGCTAGCACATATGACATGAGAGGTTGACACTAAGTATTGTCGACAGCTAAGACAGAAAAAATGTTTATGTCAACGTTTTGGTTCTCTCTCTTCATACTTTAGGAGGAAAATAAAATTTTGTTTTATTATCCAAATGAGTAGAAAAAAATGAAAAAATTAGAAACGTTGGATTATGTGAAGCTATTGTACAGTTTACAAGGTAATACCTTTCAATGTGCTTTTGCAGAGCTCAGTGAATTCTTAAAACTTCCACTGGAGGATTGTCGCTAACATATTCTTTTACCCTTTTTAGGACCTTTAGTCCATCAAAACCTGCAAAATCTTTACATACGCAGAAGAACAGACAGTTCTTCAACGAACCAGAAGAAAATTTCTGGATGGTCATGGTATTTACATATACAGTACACTTTTCTGAATTTGTATTATACAGTTATGGGTGATCTTTTCCGTTAGGAATTCAGGGAAGTCTTCTGGCATCAGAGGAGAGTTACAGTACATTCAGTAGCAATTTAAAAATCAAACTCCTATTTGGTGTATTTGTTTTGGGGGGCTCCTGTAAGAAATTTTGGTGTTGGGACGTGTTCAAGTTTATTTAAGTTAGGGGAAAATTTAAAAACACATATAATTGATTCCTTAAATCAAAACTTGTAGGTTGTTCGGAATCCTATCATTGAAAAGCAAAGTAAAGATGGAAAACCAGTTGTTGAATACCAAGAGGAGGAGTTGTTGGTAATTGTCATTTTTTATTTCACATTTTTAGGGAAAAAAATTGTTACCATCTTGAATGACTGACTTGTTCAGATTTAACTTATGTCACTTTGGCAGAAGTTTCTCAAGGTCGGCACAGGGGAACGTTGTGCTTGTTTCCATGAGCACAATCTTATAAAAACGTGTATGTGCCATCTCTTAACCACTGCATTCCTCTATGCATGTGTGTTTGAAGCCCTCCTAAAAATTAGATTTGTTTGCTCAGTCATGTCCTGCTCTTTGCAACTCTATGGACTGTAGCCTGCCAGGCTCCTCTGTCCATGGGATTTTCCAGCCAAGAATTGCTGGAGAGAATTGCCGAACTAGGCTTCAGTTCAGTTCACTCGCTCAGTCGTGTCCTACTCTTTGCGACCCCTGCATGGACTGCAGCATGCCAGGCCTCCCTGTCCATCACCAGCTCCCAGAGCTTGCTCAGACTCAGGTCCATCAAGTCAGTGATGGCTCTCCAACCATCTCACCCTCTGTCAGCCCCTTCTCCTCCTGCCTTCATTCTTTCCCAGCATCAGGGTCTTTTCCAGTGAGTAAGTTCTTCCCATTAGGTGCCCAAAGTATTGGAGTTTCAGCTTCAGCATCAATCCTTCCAATGAATATTCAGGACTGATTTCCTTTAGGATGAACTGGTTGGATCTCCTTACAGTCCAAGGGACTCTCAAGAGTCTTCTCCAACACCACAGTTCAAAAGTACCAATTCTTCGGCGCTCAGCTTTCTTTGTGGTTCAACTCTCATGTCCACACATGACTACTGGAAAAACTGTAGCTTTGACTAGACGGACCTTTGTTGGCAAAGTAATGTCTCTGCTTTTTAGTATGCTGTTTATGTTGGTCATAGCTTTTCTTAGGCTTACTGGTTCATAATCGAATTTAAATACCTCTTAGTTTCAGCACACAACTATTATAGGACCATGTGTATGAACATTATATTGCTTTACCAAGAGTCACTATACCTTTACTATGCAATTGATTATTTTTTTGTTTTCCCTCGAATGAGATCTGTGCTGTTTCTGTGCTGTTTGTAGGACAAGGTTTACAGTTCGGTGCTCCAACAGTGCTACAGCATGTATAAGGTAAGCACAACATGTTTTCTAGGTTGAGAGTCTAGCCAGTTACCCCAGTTTACGTGGGTCATTTAAAATAATTCTTAATTCTTTACATGACTGTAAGGTGACTGTGTGTTACAGGGAGGAAATAATGGGACCTGGGAAGCAGCACGGAGGTTCAGGCCTGTGCTGATTCGTGCAGTACAGAGCCCTTTTCTCTTCCCCGACTTGTCCTACGAGTGTATCTGCATCAGTGAATGATGGGATCCGTGTTCTTAAGGAAAGCAGAGTGTGCAGAGATTTGTATGATATAAGAAATCTAGCAACATTGTTTATATAAAGTGAAACTTAGATGTGAGTTCAGATTTTTTAAAAATGCCCAGAACAATTGGGTGATTTTTTCAAAAATTACAGTATCCCTTAACAGTGTTTTGATATTTTGTGACTTATAACTCAGACTTTCTAATGTAAATATTTTCTATATTCAAAAAGAATTGCGGGATGAAATAAGCAGAAATAATGTAAAAGAAAACAAACATTATATTGGGAAATTGAAGGACAAAAGTTTTTTTCTTAATCTTTTACACCATTAGCTTTTTAACGGTACATTTCTGAGAGCCATGGAAGATGGAGGTGTCAAGCTCCTAAAAGAAAGATTAGAGAAATTCTTCCATCGAGTAAGTATTCAGAATTTTATTTGTAGTCTTGGTAATTATTAAACTGACTGTTAGAGAAATACAACAAGTTGGCTTCTCACATACAAACAAACCTAGAAATTGGAGTTGGTGTGGAGACTCAGGCATAGTGGGACAGAATCACACCAGTGAGGAAATAGGTTAGATTTTTTTTTTTCCAGCTTTAACCTTTAGTTTATTTATTTATTTTTTTTTTATTTTGCCACATGGCAAACGGGACCTTAGATCCCCGACCAGGAATCAGACCTACGCCCCCTGCATTGGAGACCCACAGTCACACGCGGGCTCACCAGGGAAGTCCCTGGGTCCGTGCTCGTGAGTCAGAGCTTCCTGCCAGCTGTGCACAGCTCCTTACAGCACCGTGGAGGTCTCTTGTGGCTTCGTCCTTGACCCACCTGTGTCTGTCAGTGTGGGCCTACTCCAAAGCGAAGGAAACTTCCTTGGGGTGGATTGGTTAATTAGCAAAATCGCACATTCTCATGGATGATTGTGTTCATTAAACAGGCGTCATCTGTACTGACTTAAGGTGAAGTTTGCGGCTGTAACACAGATTTTTTTCCTCTTAGTAGTCATGAGTGTGATCTTCCCCCCCCTACATTGTTCTCCTTCTCCCTCAGTGTCAATTTTGCATATTTTATCTTGAATAAAAGTGAAAGTGTTAGTCACTCAGTCATGTCCAACTCTTTGCAACCCCATGGACTGAAGCCCACCAGGTTCCTTTGTCCATGGAATTCTCCAGGCAAGAATACTGGAGAGGGTAGCCATTCCCTTCTCCAGGGGATCTTCCCGACCCAGGGATTGAACCCCAGTCTCCTGCATTGCAGGCAGAAGTATCCCTGGTCAAGTTCAGTTTGTCTTAGAGGAATGAGACTCATTGATCTTTCTCCCTATACTACTTTAATGTCTGGTTTTGAATTATTTTGTTTTTATGAATTACTTTTGTTTCTTCACTTTAATGATCATAATTATTGACTCTGACTGTCCCCTGGTTCCTGTTCTCATCTTTATTCCTCTCCTCTCCATCATCACTGTCTGCATGCCCTTCCAGTGTGATTTTAGGATAAATTGGTCCATAATACCAAGTGTCAGTCTAAGGAATTAAACACCTCACAGAGAGAAACACAAGGCTGAAAGGACACTAATTACATGTGAAGTTAATTTTTTGAAATTGGTACTGATTCTGTATCCAGTTCTCTGTGGTTCACCTCCATGTTGATCTTACAAACGTGCTCTTTGCCAGCGTGTAATTGTACCACAAATTAAGCCCTGTTATTTTCAGCTGCCAGAGTGCTAGCTTCTATGTGCTATTAGTAAGTTTTGTGCCTTATTTTTTTCCTGCAGTATTTGCAAACGTTGCATTTGCAGTCCTGTGATCTACTTGACATATTTGGTGGGATCAGCTTCTTCCCATTGGATAAAATGACTTATTTGAAAATCCAGTCCTTTATTAACAGAATGGAAGAAAGCCTGAGTATAGTCAAGTACACTGCCTTTCTCTATAACGATCAACTCATCTGGTAGGTACTCCCGTCTTTCAGGATCATAAAAACAGCAGTGACTGGATTGATAGCAGGTTGTCAAACTGGAAATAACAGCCGGGGGTGGGGGTGGTGAGATCAGCCCCCATCATACCTCAGGTTCGATATGCCTTGGGAACAGAGATGTGGTGAGGTATTTGTATAAAATCCTCATGTCGTCTTGTTCTAATCCACTCCTGCAACGTCAGAAAAGTACTGTGTTAAAAGCCTGGAATTGGTCTTCCATCTGCCCACTGTTTTGTGATTAAACGTCATCTCTGACTCTTTATGTGGGATTATCCAGGGAGCATCAGCAGCGGATGGCCACTCTGCTCCAGGTACCAGATTTCTGGGCTACTGGTCACGCTTTCTCTCACCCACCACCCTGAATACAGTGTACGCTGTGGACAAGGAACTTGATCCTATTATGTTTCAGACATGTATATGGGTTTTAATTCTCTCAGTTTCAGAGTAGGAGATGTGTATAAGAGACAGGCCTGAGTATAGTCAAGTACACTGCCTTTCTCTATAACGATCAACTCATCTGGTAGGTACTCCCGTCTTTCAGGATCATAAAAACAGCAGTGACTGGATTGATAGCAGGTTGTCAAACTGGAAATAACAGCCGGGGGTGGGGGTGGGGTGGGAAGGGAAGCACCTTTATAGATATTGTCAAAATAAGGCACTGATTGTTTAAACCAAAATTAGGGTAATTTTGTTTAAAACTACCCAGCAGGGGAGTTTAAAACTGGTTCCATGAATGATGGAGAAAATGTTAGGTTTAAGAATCCTATTTTGATTTTGGTATTTATCCAAAAACATCTTCAAAGAACCAGTATAGTAAATGTGATTTTCATAGTTTCTTTTAAAGAAGCTAGTATTTTAAAACATCCAAGAAGTTAAAGGTACTATAAAATCAGGAAATTAACCCTCTGTCATCAAGCTATGTTTGGGTTTTGTCTCCTAGGGACAAAAACATAATTTCTTTGATAAAAGTGTTGCTACTTAAGAAGCAAGGATAAACTGTTACTAAATGTTCTCAATGACCAAACACTAAACCCCGGAAGAGCTGTGTGAATGTGCATGAGCCCTCTGGGGCCCCAGTTGCGTTCAGGGGGTCGAGTTGTTTGCAGCTGAGAGGGGTCTGCCCTGGATGAGCCTGAGGTTCCTGGGGGCGGAGCCAGCTGAAGGCCCTCCCGCTCAGAGCCTGTCCGTTTGGGGCTCCTTGTTTGTGCTCCGTGAATGTTGATGGCAGGGAGTGTTCCTGTGCTGACTGGCCAGGCTTCTCACATAACCTGTGACTTTCCTGGGAAAGAAGAGAGGGCCTCCAGGGCCTCGGGGGTGTCACGCAGAGGCTTGGTTTCTATCAAGGGAGATTCAATTTAATAGGGGAAAAAAAAAAAACCGAGATACAGACTCCTTGTTTATATCCTTACCTGAAAAACTGATTTTGGACCAAGTCCAACACGCCTTCGGGACTCTCTGCAGTTCCTGTACACTTTTCCACGTGCCACTTACTTTTGTCTCTTTTCAGAGTTGATGGTTTCCCCGAAAGTTTGTTTCTTTCTCTGCCTGCTTTTTGCCTACTCTGAAACTGAGAGAATTAAAACCCATATACATGTCTGAAACATAATAGGATCAAGTTCCTTGTCCACAGCGTACACTGTATTCAGGGTGGTGGGTGAGAGAAAGCGTGACCAGTAGCCCAGAAATCTGGTACCTGGAGCAGAGTGGCCATCCGCTGCTGATGCTCCCTGGATAATCCCACATAAAGAGTCAGAGATGACGTTTAATCACAAAACAGTGGGCAGATGGAAGACCAATTCCAGGCTTTTAACACAGTACTTTTCTGACGTTGCAGGAGTGGATTAGAACAAGACGACATGAGGATTTTATACAAATACCTCACCACATCTCTGTTCCCAAGGCATATCGAACCTGAGGTATGATGGGGGCTGATCTCTAGAGAGACAGATGGATAAATAGGTACTTAGGGGAGTGGAGGGGCGTGGTGGGGGCAGCTCTAACCTGCAGCTTACACTATTAGTGTGATGCTCAGTGATGGAGCTGTCGGCATCCACAGAAGTGCTCCCGGACCCCCGCGGATCCCCAGGCCCACGTGCTCCAGTCCACTGCATAAAATGGCCTGGTGTTCGCACGTAAGGTGCACAGGCGCACACCCTCCCCTATACTTTGAATGGTCTCTGGATTTTTATAATACTCAATACAAAGAAATAAGAAAAACCCTGATACAATGTAAACATTACATAAGTAGGTACCAGCATGTGGCAAAATCAAGTTCTGCTTTGGGAAACCTTGAAGCTTTTCCTCCCTGTTTTCAAGGTGCAGTTGGTTGAATCCGCATAACATGGAATCCGCAGGTGTAGAAACCTCTTTTGTACTTAGCACGGAGAGCTATGTATGCCAGCTTTTCTGCATTTTGTTCAGATGCAGTTGCAGAGGTGTAAGGGAAAACCGGCTCTCTAGGCTGGGTTCTGGGAGCTCTCGGAATGCTCGCGATCTTGGACAAAACAGTGGTCTTTGTACCTACGAACAGGAGATCCAGCACTGAGTTGAGTTTAGACTGCCTGCCTGGCTTTTCCACTCTGGCACTGACTCTCCCACTTTTCTGCATAAAACTGTAAATAATACCACAGTGCTTTCCCCAGAGCATCCATTTTTAGCTTTAATTAGGTAAAGTATTCATAAGGCACGAAATTACCATTTTGACCCAAGGGTGCATGCGTGCACACACACTCTCCCTTGCTCTATTTTTTAAGGCCATGACTTGAAATAACAGGAAAGTATCCTTTAGATAAGAAATCTCAAGGTTTTGAGAAGGACCCAGTCCTGCCCTGACCTCCCTTCTAGGTGGTTTGAACACAGTGGCTCATGTTGCTGGAGCGTGTGCTGTACACCAAACATAGTGTATATACCCAGAAAACCTGCCTTATCTCCTGACAGCCTGAGAGCTGGGGACCTCATCCCCATCTTACAGAAAGGAGACCCCGCCTGAGGGGCTCCCATGACTCAGCCGGTGGCCCCCAACTAGCAAGCGACAGAGCCGGGACTTGATCTCTGGGTCCGCCTGATGCTAAAGCACCTGCGTTCAACCACGCCCTCAGAAGGACCCTCAGGAGACTTTCTCATGGAGGGGCGGTGCTGTTGTAGCAGCTAGAAACTCTCTTGCTGCTTTATTAAATGTCTGAAGAGCCAGATTTCCAAAACAGAAGCATACAGTGGGGCAGTGGGAACACGGACACGGGAGGACTTGTCTCTCAGTGCAGGCCGCATCTGTGAGAGTTAGCTGTGTGTTCTTACTGTCAGACCTGACGGTGTTTCTCAGTCTTTCCAGTTGTATGCTAAAACCTTACACAGGCTAGAAGAACATCAAGAAGTTTTAGAAGAATAAACTTTAGCTACATGACTGTTAGATTTGGATTTTTTTTTTCATTTCCTACATATATTGAAATAGTGTCTCTTCAGCAGAAGAAAACAGGAATGTGATACAAATAAAAACCTGCAAGGAGGCACAGCGTCCTGACCAAAGGCAGGGACTTTGAAGTCAGACAGGCCTGGGTTTGCTACCCGCCCCCTCCACTCAGGAGCTGGGCGCGTTGGTGAATTTCTTCAAACTTTAGTTTCCGCTTCTGGAAGATTGGGAGAGAGCATTCCCCCACAGGGCGAAACAAGATGAAATTAAGTAATTGATGTCATTGCCTAGCACGCGTCAGCCTTCGGTTATTGCCGACAAGCCCGTATGTGGAACCTGGGGTACAGTGAAGTTCTGGTTAAAACCAGTGAGTCCATTTGTACCTCTGTAATCCTTCCGCCCCCCCTTTTTTTTCGGTGGGGGTGAATATGGGAAACTGATACAGATACACGGCATGAAGTCAACCAGTAGATACGAATGTTGTTTCTCAAAGCATTGAATACAGAAAATCTAAGAAGTCACTTGTCGATATTAAATCTGTTTACAGTTGGCGGGAAGGGATTCTCCAATAAGGGCAGAAATGCCGGGAAACCTCCAACACTACGGAAGGTAGGACTTGTGCCCTCTGATAGCAGTACTGGATTTCATTATCTTTTCTGGGAAAGGTAAAATCACAAGCACTGACTTGCCTTTGTGCTGCTTTGCTGACAGTAATCAGCAAAGGAAATCCTTTTGGTGGCAATGAATTAAAACCATTCTTTATTTTCTGATGTGGTGTTTTCTAAGTAGTGTCTAGCTTCCCCCAAAAAGGGGGTGTGTATTACCACCCTTTATAGGAATGCCCTGTTTATTTATATTCCTGCTTATATCTGCCTGATTGAATCAACGCATCTCTGTGCTTGCTTTTCAGATTTCTCACTGGCCCCTTGAACCTTAATGATCCAGAAGCAAAATGCAGATTCCCCAAAATTTTTGTAAATACAGACGACACTTATGAAGCTCTGCACTTAATGTTTATAAGGTAACAGTCGTCTCTCGCTCCACGGTTACAGAGCGATGCTACAGTAGCTCTTTCTGGCACAGCTTCCACTGGTTGGTGGAACCAGTTGGTGTGCAGGCCTCTCACATGATCCTTGGAACAGTGTCCTCGCAAGTTCTAATGGTTGTAAAACTCGAAGTGGGTGCTTTCTGGAGTAAGAGGTTTATTTTCTGTCCCCATAGAACAGCTCCGTGATTTGTGAGAGGGTCACTGTCTGCGGCCATGACTCACAAGTCCTGCCAATGGACAGGTCAGGCCGCCAAGGCCGCTGCCACCTCTCGCTTGATGCCTGCCTCCGCTCTGATTTTAAAGCTATGGGCCAGCCTGAGTTTCCATCAGGGTACTGTCTTGTCAGGATGTAAGTTTACATTGTGTGGTCGCTACGTTGTTTCAGACCGTCTGCGACCCTATGGACTGTAGCCCGCCAGGCTCCTCTGTCCATGGGGTTGCCCAGGCAAGATTACTAGAGCGGGTTGCCACTTCCTTCTCCAGGGGATCTTCCTGACCCCGGGACTGAGCCCATATCTCCTACATTGCAGGCGGATTCTTTACCACTGAGCCACCAGGGAAGCCCCGTGTTTGTTAGGTTGGGTGGTTTTTATTTGGCTGCGTCAGGTCTTGGTTGCGGCACAGAGGGTCTCTGATCTTTACGACCGGGCACAGGCTTCCAGCGGGCCCCTGGACAGTCGTGCAGACGGCACCGCGCCTGTTTCTCCCAGCAGCGACAGGAGACGGCGTGGGGCGTGTTGCCTTCCAGGAGGCTCACCCAAGCTGCAGCGCCCAGAGACTGGACGCAGGCCCCGCTGACCACCTTCGTGGCCGACTCTCTGGCCTCCAGAGGCCCGGCCGCCCTGCCTGAGCGCAGGGCCAGGAGGGGCTGCTGCTCTGCTCTCTTGTTTTGAAGGCCTCCCCTCGTCTGGCGTTGGCGTGAGGGTGACGCCCTGTCTTGAAGGCCTCCCCTCGTCTGGCGTTGGCGTGAGGGTGACGCCCTGGTCCTGAAGGCCTCCCCTCGTCTGGCGTTGGCGTGAGGGTGACGCCCTGGTCCTGAAGGCCTCCCCTCGTCTGGCGTTGGCGTGAGGGTGACGCCCTGGTCCTGAAGGCCTCCCCTCGTCTGGCGTTGGCGTGAGGGTGACGCCCTGGTCCTGAAGGCCTCCCCTCGTCTGGCGTTGGCGTGAGGGTGACGCCCTGGTCCTGAAGGCCTCCCCTCGTCTGGCGTTGGCGTGAGGGTGACGCCCTGGTCCTGAAGGCCTCCCCTCGTCTGGCGTTGGCGTGAGGGTGACGCCCTGGTCCTGAAGGCCTCCCCTCGTCTGGCGTTGGCGTGAGGGTGACGCCCTGGTCCTGAAGGCCTCCCCTCGTCTGGCGTTGGCGTGAGGGTGACGCCCTGGTCCTGAAGGCCTCCCCTCGTCTGGCGTTGGCGTGAGGGTGACGCCCTGGTCCTGAAGGCCTCCCCTCGTCTGGCGTTGGCGTGAGGGTGACGCCCTGGTCCTGAAGGCCTCCCCTCGTCTGGCGTTGGCGTGAGGGTGACGCCCTGGTCCTGAAGGCCTCCCCTCGTCTGGCGTTGGCGTGAGGGTGACGCCCTGGTCCTGAAGGCCTCCCCTCGTCTGGCGTTGGCGTGAGGGTGACGCCCTGGTCCTGAAGGCCTCCCCTCGTCTGGCGTTGGCGTGAGGGTGACGCCCTGGTCCTGAAGGCCTCCCCTCGTCTGGCGTTGGCGTGAGGGTGACGCCCTGGTCCTGAAGGCCTCCCCTCGTCTGGCGTTGGCGTGAGGGTGACGCCCTGGTCCTGAAGGCCTCCCCTCGTCTGGCGTTGGCGTGAGGGTGACGCCCTGGTCCTGAAGGCCTCCCCTCGTCTGGCGTTGGCGTGAGGGTGACGCCCTGGTCCTGAAGGCCTCCCCTCGTCTGGCGTTGGCGTGAGGGTGACGCCCTGGTCCTGAAGGCCTCTCCTCGTCTGGTGTTGGCGTGAGGGTGACGCCCTGTCTTGAAGGCCTCCCCTCATCTGGTGTTGGCGTGAGGGTGATGCCCTGGTCCTGAAGGCCTCCCCTCGTCTGGTGTTGGCGTGAGGGTGACGCCCTGGTCCTGAAGGCCTCCCCTCATCTGGTGTTGGCGTGAGGGTGACGCCCTGGTCCTGAAGGCCCTCTGAAGGACAGGTGTGAACGCTTCACGTTTGGGCACGGCAGAGCCTGCATCTGGACGTGCTCTGGGGACGTGTTCAAGTCGCTAATCCGTCTCTAGTTACTGCGGGTCTTCTCTGACTTCCTCTTCCTCTGAGTGGTGCTGGGAGTTGCGTCTTTTTAGGGATTTGCCCGCCTCCGGCGTTCAGGCTGCCGGTGCCGGTGCTGTCGCTCCACAGGCTGGCCTGTTGTCTTTGAAGGCGGCAGCGCGGCCCCGTCTCATTCCTTTCAGCCTGTGCGTCTTCTCTCTCCTGGGTCTAGATGGGCCGTCTCAAGGCTTTCCAGTTTGGTTGATCTTTTCAGAGGATCATGTTTTGGTTTCATTTTCCCTCTTGTTTCTCTGTTCTCTGTTTCAGTTTATTTCCGTTCCAGTCGTCATAGCCTTCCTTCTGCTTGCTTTGTGGTTAGTTTGTGCTTCTTTTTTCCAAGGTCTTAAGATGGAAGATTGTTACTGATTTGCGGTCTTGCTTCTTCTTTAGCATCTGTGTTCACAGCTGTAATAAAAGACTGAGATGGTAAGCTGCAGTGGATTGCCTTTTATAAGCCTTTCTCCATCTGCTGTCTGCCCTGAGGGAAATTTCCCTCTGGAAATCTGACTGTTTTTTATATTTTCCTCCGATTACAATGTTTCCCTGGGGAGAGAGATTATTAATATGTCGGTGAGGGCGGTGAATCGGGCAGGATCATCCACGAGTGGACGGCTGTCGAGAAAGTGACAGTCCTTGGGGTTCGTGTGTACCTTTTCCATGTACATTTTTAATGTATTCGAAAGTCTTCAACTTTTTTAATAGACTTTAAAAGGGCCGTTTTTTGGCTTTGTTTTCTGTAAATAACCCTCTGAGGGGTCAGGCACACAAACGTCCTATGGCAGACGCAAGGAAGGCGCGCTGGGCGGGGTTCGGGCCCCCGTGTCCCACGGAGGGGCCCGGTCCCAAGGAGGCCAGGTGGCGGCCGGAGCGAAGAGCAGTGGCCCCAGGTCTCCCAGATGCCTGAGGAGAGGCTGGAAATTGGGATTTTGGTAGCAAACTAGTTGGCGTCTAAGTCAAAATGACTTGAAACAAAAAGAAAGACCTATATTGGGTGGAACTAGCCTGTAAGCCACCCAGTTTGTAGCCTCTTTATGGGCAATAATAATTACCATTCAGTTACAGAGTAGCATAAATGTCATTAGCTTTGACCATGCGAACGTGAAGTTAGAGCTGGACGAGTCTGAGAAGGGGAGGTGTGAAGAGGTGCAGGGTCACAGGGAGGTTAATGTCCTCATTAAGAGTGGCTGTGACTGGAGGCATGAGGACTGAGCCGCCTGAGGGTGTGAGGGCACCGTCCAGCGGAGGACCGAGAGTGGCTTACACCGGGCGGGGGCGGGGGCGATGGCTGAAGGGGAGCCGCATCCGTCGCGGCAGCCGGGTGATGGCGCTGTAGCCACATCATCTAAGGGTCACGGTGGCTGCCGGGGGAGCCGGCCTCAGAGGAGGAAGTCTTCTGCATTTTCATCACAAACCTGCGTGTTCTCTTTTGGCTGCCTTGAGTCCCTGGGGCACGCAGGCTTCTCTGCTTGCAGAGCGTGGACTCTGGAGCCTGTGGGCTCAGCTGCCCCAAGGCACACGGGATCCTAGTGCCCCGACCAGGGCTTGAACCTGGCCCTTGCCCCGGAAGGCGGATTCCTAACCACAGGACCGCTAGGGAAGTCCCAGGCCTACATTGCTGTTTTGACCCTTTTTTTTAACACCATTACATGACTTTGATAGATATTTTTTGGCTGTTTTACTTGTGATCTGGCTTGCTGTACGTTCCTGCTGCTTCTATCATACCTGCAGTATTTGCTGTAATAAAAACGGCAAGACAGTGACGTTAATTTGCTGGGGGTTTTTTTCAAACACACAGATTAGAATAATGAATACCCAGGTACATATCACGAGCTAGGTTAATAATACAGTAATACTGTCTCTTCCTCTACACATTCTGGTTTTTGTTGGAGCAGTTTAGATCATCCTGTCATTCCCCTCGGTTCATTCTGCACCTCTGACTGCTAAGGGCATCTGTTTTAATGTCAGCACCTGCCATTATCATGCCTGACCAGAATAAATAATACTTCCTTAATATCACCTAATATCCAGCCCCATCTAGATTCCTTCAGTTGACTTTAAAAAGTCTTTATAAAGTTGCTGTGTTTAAAAAAAGATTCAAACAAGGCCACTGCGCTTGGTTATTTCAGTCCTCTCGCTTGGTACCATTTGCTAATCTTGGTTTCTTTTCATCCCAGGCCATGAGCGCAGCTGTGTGCTTTATGATTGATGGTAGGTACGCATGTGTGTCTAAGCCTTGTCTCTCTACACTGTGCTCCCTTCCATTCCTGAATGATAGACGTTGTCGTAGCAACATGGAGGCCACGTTAAGCCCTGTCGCCCATCGAGGCATCACTAGCTGTTTCTAATATCGCTAAAGTCCCAGCTTGCCTGCTTCTGTGCCTTCTTGCCCATGAAGCGATCACAGGGAGTGCGCATCTCCAAGGAGCTTTAGAATTAAGAGACGTAACGCTTGCAGGGACCAACGGTACTGGGCCCGAGCGCTGTAGTGTTTGTTAAGTGAGTGTTTGCCCTTCCTTTACTGAGGGCGGCGGTCAGCTTACTACCCTGCAGGGCGTGCTGCAGTCCACGTTCACAGGGCCATGAGTCTTTGCCTCTTTTTCATCTTCAGTATAACCGGTTCTGAGCCCTGTGTCTCTTCTGTTTCGGAGGGTAGAAGGCTCTGATCATTTCATGGTTTTATTTCCCAGATCAGTAGTTTGCGTATTGTTGTTAAGACAGTGAAATGAGGATCGCGCTCGTTAACCCCTGGCCCCCTGACACTCACTGGTATTTCTTGAATTACTCGTAGCCTCCATTCAGCCCACGCTGGATTTCTGCCGAAGACTGGACAGCATTGTGGGGCCCCAGCTCACAGTGCTGGCGTCTGACATCTGTGAGCAGTTTACATCAACAAGAGAGTGTCTGGGTTTGTACTCTGCCTCCTGGTTCCTTCAGGCATTGAAGTGGCTTTGGGTGAATCAGGGTGGCTTTTAGGACATGGATGGTGTTTTCTGCATCCAGGTGACGCACGTGCTGCTTGGCCCTGTCTGCAGGGCTTCCTGGGGAGCTGTTCCCGGGTTTTTCTGCCCCATGGTGGGGCTGGGGTTGGGTCTTAATGCATCCCCTCTGCCCTCCCCGATGGTGGGGTGAGTGTGTGGGGTCAGGTCTGCCAGCTCCACCCCTGGTCTTGGCCTCGTGCACCCCTCCTCACGTGCCCCACCCAGGCTGTGAGGTCCACGCTGGCACGGTGCTCAGCAGAGCCATGCTTTGCGCAGACAGAACGCACTCGGCCTCCTGTGCAGAAGTGCCTTCCCCGGTGAAGCTGGCTGTGCCATGAGCCAGTAGGGGTTTTTCCTTAGTTGGCAAATAACAGTGACTACCGTGCATAAAACACTGTACTTGAAAGAAAATCATCACAGCTAAAATATTTTTGGTTTTTAAAAGGCATACTTCAGCTCACTGGGAAATTCAGTCATATTGAATACATCACAGATATCCAAGAAGTTACTGCCGAATGTTATGTCTTAACTGAGGTTCTTGATTTGAAGGCCACTTTAGCCATTATACATGCAGGGTTTTGACACTGGCTATATAGTTGGGGTAATGCTGTGATATTTCAGAAACTATCTTTTCAGTCTGATTGTTCTTTCAGAATGTTCCCATCTGAATAACATGTTCACAGGTCTGAAAAAGAACCCCAGTTTAAGTTTATCTACTTCAACCATATGAATTTAGCAGAAAAAAGTACAGTTCACATGAGGAAGACACCCAGCGTGTCTCTCACATCTGTCCATCCGGATCTAATGAAGATTCTGGGCGACATCAACAGTGATTTCACAAGGTAATACTCGCCCCCTCTCCAGTTAGGAGTCTGCTGTCTAATGAGAATCAGCTCCAAACACCAGGTGATCCCAGGCCCCTTCAGAGGCCTGACCAGCTGCTTGGGCGAATGTCGTCAAGCCCAGGAGTGGCTGGTCACTCACAGGGGCCTGACTCCCTGACCTTTTCAAGTCGCTCAGGTTTCCTGTTTCTTAGTTCAGAGTCTCTGTCCCAGTCCGGCTGCATATGTAACAGTCGCACCTCGACACCCTGTCCTGCAGGGCGGATGAGGATGAAGAGATCATCGTTAAGGCCATGAGTGACTACTGGGTGGTCGGGAAGAAGTCCGACCGGAGGGAGCTCTACGTCATTTTGAATCAAAAAAATGCAAACCTGATTGAAGTCAATGGTAAGTAGGGTTTGGTGTTTGAGCAGTTTTAATGCTACTGATGTTTCACAGACTCTCTTCAGGGTGCTGTGGAGCAGGCACACAGGGCAGACGTGGCTGTTCAGATTCTCAAGCAGAGGCCCCTGCTGCCCAAAGGAAACGTCACTCGGTCCCTATTTTTGTAACTTAGTTCCGTGAAAAACTTGCCTGTTTCCTGGGAAACTTGATACAGGCCAGAAGAAAATAATGCCGAAGGAAAAAAAAAATCCCATGGCTTTATACACCATGTGTTAAACTGCATTTTGGGAGATTCCCGGGGCCTAGTGGTTAGGGTTAATAGCTGCTGCATTAGGAACAACAGCAGTTAGTACCCGCCTCACTGAAAGTGGGAATTGAGTTTAACGTCCAAAGAAGGATGCCGCTGTGGAGCTCCTGGCCCTCGATTCGGGGTGCTGCTGGAGTTCCTGTGTGCCTGTGTCAGATTCCTCAAGATTTCAGAAGTTGTGCTCCTCACCCCCGACGCATGGATGTCTTGAGCATTTTGGGTGTGAGCTCCCCCAGACCTAAAGAAGAGATGTTAAATAACGATAAAGTCTCCTGTGTGTCAAGCCGTCTTATCTGTCTCCATTTACAAACATATCGAGGCTTCTAAGATTTAAGGTCAAATTTGATGAAGACCTTTATTTAAATTTCCAACTTTATTCCCAGAGAATTATCAGAATAAGGTACCGATCGATATCCATAACCTCTTAGAATTTCTTCCCTTACTGTTTTCTGTTCTTTTTGCAGAAGAGGTCAAGAAGCTTTGTGCAACGCAGTTCAACAACATATTCTTCCTGGACTGACTTCACAAGGGCTCCGCGAAACATCTTTTAAAAAGCCAACCCTTGGCAGGCATGCTGTTTCCCACGGCTGGTCACTGGTCATTTTATTGACTGGATTAATGACAATAGTAAAGCAATACTTGCTCTGAAGAGTCAAATTTCTACTCAGTCTGATGATTCCTGAGGTTTTTAGATTTTAAATATTTATGTGGAATTAAAGGTAGTGGGTTACATCTCTGTCATTCCATTCTTTTGACGTTATGTGAATATTTTACTGGAAAATAAGACTAATAAATTGTTTAAAATGTTTGTAAAAATTCTGGTCTTGCCTTGAGTCTCTGGTTGCTGGTTTCTAGGTCAGGGAACTTTGAAGGGGAGGAAGAGGTGAGTCAGCCCGTTCGCTTGGTGATGACAGGTGGATCTGGACTCTGCCACCACCTCCAGCATTTTCTGTTTCCATTCTTCTTTTTCCCCCTTTTCCCAACCTTATGTCGGATGATCATTTCCTTCCTTTTTGCTAGTTTGGAAGCTTTAGGTATATTCTTATGCTTTGGGTGTTTCCTCTTAAATTTAACAGGACTATTAGCTGTAACACTTTGCTAACAGAGACGGCAGGTCTTCGGTTAACCTCCAGCCGTGCCTCTGGCTCTTTATCCTTGTTGTTCCGCCTCTGGTCCACGCAGCGTTGCTTACTCTGCTGTGGGAACGGGTGGAGAAGGACCAGGGCAGAGGCCACGGGAGAGGTGGCACCTGAAGGACCGGCAGGATGTGGACACGGGGCAGTTACGGGGGCAAAGGAGGCGTGCAGGCTTGGAGAGGGTGGGGCTGCAGAAACGGGTAAAGGGCTTCGTCTGCTCCCACTGTTTGCTAGTAGGTTTTATCAGATTCTAAGTTTGATCACCAGTGCTATAATCAATTCAGAAAAAAGAAACAGTGAATCACGCTCATTCAGTACCCCCACGTGTGTATTTTCATTCAGCTCAGCTGTCAGAACAGGCATTTTGGTGATCCGACCACACAGAAACCCTAAACCCAGTGGGCCCAAACCCCAGTTTTCAAGAAACACTCAAGGTGTCCTTTCACACCTGCCCGTTCTTGTGGCTCGTTTACAGACAGAGTGGCGTCTTACTTTTTCTTTTTCTTGCTGGTGATGGATTTGCTGGACACTACTGTGTCCTCTTTCGGGGGGCTCGGTGTGAAGCTCGAGGAGGGGGCGTCCACCGGTTCCTTGATCACGGTGATGTCCACCTCATAATCCTGTCTTTTGGCCTCTTCCTCTCTCAAGCTGTTTAGCCTAATAAGAAGCAAACACAAGAAAGTATCTCTTTTTTTCCTTTGAAATTTCAAAACCAGTTTTTATGCTGTCGTGTGGTGTAAAGTAGTCCATACCTGGATCTCAGCAGTGCTTGTCATCACTTCGCCTGAAATAAAAAGTCACGCCATCGACATCTCATCAGTTCAGACTGCACACATCTTAGGTGACTCGTGAAGTACTTGTCTCTGCAGCAACTTAGCTAGTAAGCAGCCTTTTTAAAGCCCTGCTGTGGCTGTTAGCTCTTAAGTCTAACACTCTCCTGCACAGGCCAGCGGGCTCGTGATGCCCTTCAAGGGTGAGCATCCGCACTCGAGACTGACCTGTGTGTGGGGCTGACCCTGGGCACTTTGGCCATGCCTGCACGTTCACCACACCCCAATCACTGTTCTCACTGTTTCAGAAACACACGCTCCCTCGGTCCTCACAGCAATCCTAAGAGGGGTCACCCCTACCTCCACAGGGGCAGAAATAGGCACACGGGGACAGACCTTGCCCAAGGTCACCCAGGTGTAATAAGTGGTGGGGCTGGGATGTGAACCGGGGCGGTCTGGGTCTGGGTCTCGCTGTGTCCCTGTGGGTGCCTGGGGGCAAGGGCGTCATCGCTCCCTTAGCCAGGACAGAACAGGCAGCCACGGGGTCCCAGCCCACACGAGGGCATGCCGCTCTTTGGAAGTTGTAGACTTGTGTTTGTGTGTGTGTGTGTGTGTGTGTGTTTTGTCTTTTAATTTATTTGGGTGCACCACGTCTTTGTTGTAGCATGTGGGATCTAGTTCCCTGACCAAGGATAGAACCCAGGCCCCCTGCGTTGGGAGTGAGACGTCTTGGCCACTGGGCCACCAGGAACGTCCCTGACGTCGTAGCCTTTTATGAAAGTGTCTGGCCCTGAAGCCTGGCCGCAGAGGACAGGAAAGAAAGGTGACCGAGAACCCGGGAGGCAGGGAGGAGGCAAGAGGTGTTGAGCGCGTTACCTGGCTTCCAGCTCCTCGTTTTCCATCTTCCTCTGAAGGGCCTCTGCTTCATTTTGCAGCCTGTTTTCCTTTACTTTCTCCTTGAGGGTTTCTTCATGTTTATGTGCTTGGAAGAGAGTGTTCACAAAAAAGACGTACATATTACTGATCCATGTGTTGAATTTTTCCTTTTGTTCATCCTTGGATTTTTCCTTTTTCCCTGCAAGAAAGGCTGATTGGAATGAGCACTGGCACCGTCCTGAGTAGCGCTGGGAGTGCTCCCGCTCCCGCTCGGTCACTGCGTGCGCCGGGCTGACTGCCCTTGTCCCCCATAAGGGTGACGCTGTGTTCCTCGTGGGCTGCTCGTGGGAGTTAAGGGAATGCAAAGTGCTTCAGGGACTCCCCGGAACGAGGATGGCCCCAGCTATGATGGTCAACACTTCCTTCAGGCCTCCTGGTACCTATATTTTTTTTCTAAAATAGCTTAACTATTTCGGTTTTCTAAAATCTTAGAAAACTTACAACATTCTCATATTTTCAGAGAAAGGGAAAAAACCCTCCTGGCTTTTGACTACACTGTCTTTAAAGGCAGTTTAAGAAAAAAAAAAAAAAGTCAAAGGATTTTAACTCCGAATTGAGTAGGTAAAATTACTGACTTGATAAGGAATATAGCTTCAGGTCTACTAAGGCAGCAGACACCCACTCTGGACTGTGTTTAAAGAGTTGATTCCAGGAGGATAATGCTTTGGATGGTTCTGTAATATCGGTAAGACTGGGGATCTGTCAAGACAGCATTTGCTTTTTGATTGTGCGATCGCTTCGGCTCTTGGGCTCTTTGACGGCGGGGCTGGGAGAGGAGTAGGGTGCAGGTCCTGTGGAAACGCAGGGCTCTGTGACCAGACCAGCCTCCACCCCAGGAGCCACCGTGAAGGGCCCAGAGCGGAAGACAGGGGAGAGCCTTGATGCCAGGGCCAGAGTTTACGAGGGCAAAGGGACGTGAAAACACAGCCACAAAGACCGGCACACCAGTGTTCACAGCGGCATTCTCTATGAGAGCCGAAACCAGACACCACCCGAGTGTCCGTCAGCTGACAGGAGAGGAAAACGGGGTAGAGCTGAACAACGGAACACAGAGACGGAGGACTAACCCGCGCCGCCACGGGAGAGAGACAGCTGTGGTGAGAGAGGCCGGCGTAAAAGACGGGCACCAGGCGGCCCACAGGCGCCCCCGGCGCCTCACCCACACCTAGCGCCACCCCGAGGCCCGCTCCCCGCGGTGGTGACAAGGCTGGACCTTTTAATAACCATGATGTCATTTACAAGCAAGAGCTTGCTAGTACCAAGGTTCTAGAATTAAAATACTCACCACTTTGAGATAAAAGGAAGGTCAGCCCTTTTCCTGCAGATTTAAAATTCACTTTGGAAGTTTTTCCGTCGCTTACAGATTTCTTGATTTGGGGCTTTTACGTAAAAAAAAAAAAAATTAAATTTAAAAAAATCATAAAGCAAAAAATGATTTCTGCATCGTTATAGACGAACACTAATCTTCCGTGTTGTAAATAATCAGAAGAGTATTCATGAGGCTGACATCCTTATGCTGGTTTGACTGTTTTTAACCTGCATAAAATTTGACTTTTTAACCTGTATATTTGCCCTGTTAAGGAAATGAAGAGCAGAGCTGCTGTATCCCTTGGAAGGCTCCTCCCCAGGAAACCAAAGGCTGGACTCCACCCTGGCCAGCTGGACCCTGGCCTGCTGGGACCCTGGCCTGCTGGGAGAATGTTTCCTGACCATCTCGCGGCGGCGGTCATTGCCTCACCCGCGCCGTGGACACCCGCATCTCTGCCTCCCGCGGATCTCGCCCTTGAACCCCACACTGCCTCCAGCTGCCCGCTGCTGCCACCACTTGGACGTCTCCTCAGGCACCGTAAGTTCGCACGTGTGCAAACCCAGCTCCTTAGGTTTCCCCCCAAAACTCCTCCCCCCGTCAAACCCTGGTGCTCCCCTTCATGCTAAACGGCAGCTCTATCCTTTCAGTTCTTCAGGCCCAAAAAAGTCTTAGAATCCTCCCTGCCTTCTCTTTCCCTCTCAGATTCCGCAGCACTCAAAAAACATGGGCAGATAACCCCAAGCGCTTCCTCGAGGATCTGTGCCCAGCTCATTGGCCGGGAGCCGACTGACCGCCCTGCTTGCAGGCCTGCGTCTCCCTCCAGCCAGGCACCCCTGGCCAGACGCTGCCTCCCCCGGTGCGTCTTCCTGGGCCGCCCTGATGTGGCCGCCCCTGCTGCCACGCTCCCACCCAGCCACCCAGACCCACTCCCGCTGAGGGCCTCCACGAAGGACAGACTCCCTCTACTGACCGCCAGCTGCGCTCAGGGGCCGCTTCCTCCCTAGACCCTCTCCCCGCCCACCCTGGCACTCAGCCTCCACCGCCCGCCCTGGCCTCCACCGCCTGCCCGCCTCTCGTCACACCCCTGATGCCTCAGTGTGAAGCAGCAGAGAGCACCGCAGCAGCGGCACACACCCTGGAGCAGAGCTGTCCAGCGCTGCCGCTTAGCAGCTCTGGGACACAGGGCGAGCCACCTGCCTCTCTGTGCTCAGCTGCCCCCTGGAGCTGATGGCAGCACCCACCAGGCGTCTGGGCCTTAGATGCGCAGGACCCTGGCAGGTGCGTGGCACCGGCTGAGCACCCCGCAGGCGCCCCCTCCTCCTGCCCCTGTCACCACGTCCCTCTCTTCCCCAGAAGGCGCAGCCCCCGAGAGGACGGCCTCCTGCTCCTGCCAGACCCCTGGCCCCAGAGGCGCCCTCACCGCACAGCCAGTGCGTGCCCAGGGCCCGCAGCCTTGGCTGTCTTCCCGGTTGCCTGTCGGTACACACCTCTGACTTCCTTATCTTGCTGATGTCGAGCAGGACTCCCAGCTTGCTCAAAGAGGACTTGGCGCTGCTGAACTGGATGTCGGATTCCTGGCTCGCTGCTGCACTTGGACTCCTGTTCTGGGTGTTCTGACCAATGACAGACACACACAAGGGCTTCTGGTTTCCATGGAGATGCAGAGGCGTTTAACGCAGTGTAACTGACTTACGATAAACGACACCTAAATCGTGCTCTGGCGGTAAGCACAGACGTGTCCGCACCTAGGAACCCAGCACCCGGGACAGTGAGCGTGCCCATCGCCCCAGAGGCTGTAAGCCTCGGGCCCCGGCCAGTGCTCCCTGCCCCCGAGGGTGCCAGCAGGCACTCTGCCGCTAGTCACGGAGCTCCTCTAGTGTGGCTAGGAGTCTGGGTAGGTCATGGGTAGGTCTTGACCCAGGAAGCAACATTTCCCCTAACTTACAAAATAAATAACATAAGGGACCTGCCCTGGTGGCCCAGTGGCTAAGACTCTGAGCTCCCAATATAAGAGACCTGGGTTCGATCCCTGACTGGGGAACTAGATCCCATATGCTGCAATAGCCAAACAAATAAACACATTTTTTAAAAAATAAATACTTTAAGACTTCACTAGTTCTTTCCTGAAGGGTCACAGAACCCCAAGATAGTTCTGATGACGGGTTAGCCATTCCAGAATAAAGCCCTTCCTTACTCTGTCACATCTAAGATATTATCTGTTACCTGGGCTGCCACTGGGTAAGTGCTCCCAGCTTTGTTAACAGACAGGTCATCGTCTGGGAAATCTGAACAGAATTTAGTTGCTGGCTCAGGAACACAGATGAGGGCGAAGCTTAATAGAGCTTCAAAGAATTCCAGGAAAACCAGCTGAAATGTAAGAAAATATAAAAGGGTCAACCTGACACAACTCGAGGTGGGCCAGAGGCTCTTCGGGGTGTTTGTCTCTATTCTCCAGGAAGCGCCACCTTGTTCGACCCTCGGACGCCACAGGAACACACCGGTCTGCAGTAGAAACTGCCGCCTCTAAGAGATCTATGAGGATGTATGTTCTCTCCTTAGGTTTCGAAGTCACTTTTCTATCTGATGGGAACGTGTTGCTGTAATTCACTCACTGAGGACTGTCACTATAGGAAGAATTTCCCCTTCTGGAGGAAGAGTGACAGCTGACACTGGAATGGCTACGAGACACTGAGACGGCGTGACCGTGTTCTGCACGGAAGAAGCACCGAGTTGGTGAGGGGGAGACTGGGAAAGGAAGACTGCTGCGGTCTGAACTGTGCCTCCTTGGAAGAGGGGTTGGGAGTCCTAAGCCCAGTATCCTCAGATTTACAGGTAATGGAGCTAAGCTGAGGCCACTAGGGTGGGCCCCGGGTCAGTATGGCAGCCATCCTCATAAGAAGAAGGAGACCGCGGCCCCGAGACAGGCACACAGAGAGAAGACGACCACGACGGGCCAAGGAGAGGGGCTGCAGCCGACCCTTCGGCACCAGGAACCAGGCCCACCAGCGGCTTTCTGACGCCAGCCTTCAGAACCACAGGCAAGAAATGGCTTACAGAAGCTAGAAAAGCAAGAAAGCAAGCAGGGGAGGGGCGTAGCGAGCACGGATGCTCGAGGCAGGAGTCTGGGGGGTGTGACCGGGTAGCCAGACCTGGACTCAGAGAGGAGGCTTGCTGGAGACAGAATCTTGGTCGTTGGTATCCAGGGCAGACAAACAGCCTGAGCTGGATCTGGGCCGTTCGTGACACCTCTTTACAAACCTCAAGTTCAAAGTTACTGTCGATTCCATCATACATGGAAGGGTTATCCTCTGCTATGACCTCCACAAACTTGGTTGCTGTCAACTCTTTATTTATCATCTTAAAGCTCTGCAAAGGAAACAGCCAGTCAAACCACAATGGCTGCTAACTATAAACAGGTAATATATATATATGTACTTTTAAAAATGTCACAGTCCTGCTGAAGACGAGGACGAGGGGAAAATGCACGTAGGCAGGGCCCTCCCTCCAGACTCTGTCCTAAGAACCCGGAAAGCCAGGTTCATGTCCCCAGGCACAAAGAGTTAGGAGAACTCCTCCCTTGGACACCTGAACATCCGGGAGAAGAGGTCTATTACGGACAGTGGGCTGAGGGGGTGTGGGGGGGCGGAGCTGGGGCGGTTTCCTGGCTCGCTTCCGCCACAGTGAAACCCAGTCCTGGACCGGTGCTGCTCATCCGCAGAGTTTCCCATCAGCCTTAGCATGCCACAGTCCTACCTGTGGGTGGGCAGCCCAGGTACAGCACTGACTTGTTCCTTGCACAGCACAGCTGGACTATTTTGCCTTTCCTAAATTAAAACTAAAAATGGCTACAAACAGAAAGCCACGATCCGCCGTGAGTGGTTACCCTCAACATCCAGAGGAAGTCTCTCATGTTCATGGTGAGCTCGTGGGGCGGGGCCGCGTGTGGTCGGCAGTGCGCCGTGTAGATCTCCCAGCACTTGTCCACGTAAGTCATTGAATAGAGGGTCCGCTGGGCCTCGCAGAATAAACGGCCTGAAGACGGAGTGGAAACACCGATACTCAGAGTGATGATGACAGAACTCGACGTGGGAAACAGGTAAAGTCCATACAGTCCTACGGGTTCTGTATTTACCTTTTACACGGCAGGCATTGGGGCGGATGTTCTCATTCATCAGTTTTTTAAAGCACAGAAACAGCGACGGGCTTCGGCCTCTGCGGTTAAAAGGAAACCATCATCACGCCTCCGTCCAGGAGACGGAACTTAGTCCCCGCTCCCGGAGGGCCGGGTGGACCTCGTGACTGGCTTCTCTACCAAGGAGACCAGGCACAGAAAGGGGAAAGCAGTAAATCTGCACTAGAAAACCTGGCTGAGAGCGCTGAGTCACGTGCTCACAGGTAACACTGCCAGGGATGAGACAGACTGATGTCACGCACCCCTGATTGATGGTATTCTTCCCCCAAACCCATAACCTCAGGGTGACGACAGAAAAACATGAGCAAAGCAGAATCGAGGGACATTTCACAAAATAACTGATCGATATTCTTCCAAAGTGTCAAGGTCATAAAAGGCCAAAAAAAAAAACCGATCACAGTTGTAGGGACTAAAGAGCCAAGTCAAAGGAAAACACCCTCATCCCAGGAAAGACTAAAGACAAGCAGATAGGCGGCAGAGGATGAGACGGTCGGATAGCATCACCGACTCAATGGACATGAATTTGCGCAGGCTCGGGGAGATGGTGGAGGACAGGGAAGCCTGGCCTGCTGCCGTCCATGGGGTCACGAAGAGCTGGATGTGACCTGGCGACTGAACAACAAAGGAGATATAGCAACAAAGCACAAGGTGGGATCCTGCTTTCCGTCTTGGAACAGACAAGTGAAAACCTCAGGAAGCCCTAGTCAGCTCTGAAATTCAGTTAATCAAATGGTAGCGATGTTAATTCCTTCATTTTAAGAAGTGCACCATGATTCCGTAAGACGTAATCGTTTGGGGAAGCAGGATGCAGAGTATAAACCAATTCTCTGTGCTAACTTGGCCATACTCTTGAAAGTCCACAATTATTTCAAAATCAAAGGTTTTTATTAAAAAAAAAAAAGATACAGTATCAAATTTGTTCTGAGAAAGACAGGAAATTCTAAGAAAGAGTTGGTGGTGACTATTTCTGAGTGAAAAACTGGAGGGCTATTGGCAAAACTGACACGTGACCTGCATCGAAAGGGTTTTCACAAGTTTTAATTTTGCTTCTCATGGTCTGGGTGGCTAATGTTTGTAAGAAACTTTTGCTTCTAATGCTTCAAGAGTACGAAAAATACTCATGAATATCAGAGGCAAGAGGACAATATTATGACAATCGTGATGGTTCGCTCAGCCCCCATCCTACACGGAGGCCCAGAAGGAGAACTTACTGGTATTCTTTGTGATGAATGTGGTAAGCCAGCTGCAGGAGGTAGTTCAAAAATGTCCTCAAAGTAATGTTGTGAATGGAGAGTGAATTTCTTCCACTGGTATGTCGTTATTGGCTAAAATAAGAAAATTGGAGAGGATGTGATGGCTGAAAGGGTAAAGAATCCACCTGCCCATGTAGGAGACACAGGAGACGTGGATTCAATCGCTAAGTCAGGAAGATCCCCTGGAGGAGGAAGTCGGCAACCCGCTGCAGTATTCTTGCCTGGAGAATCCCATGGACGGAGGAGCCTGGTGGGCTACGTGATTAATGCTGCTAATTTTTAATGGGTTTGAAGTATGTTTCAGAAACTAAAATTTGCAGTTGATACGCACACAAAGAACACCAAGTGAGCAAATGCCATTGGTAAACGCCGCCTACAGATTTGCTTGACGCACATGTATTGGTCGCTCAAACGTGCCCGACTCTTTGTGACCCGAGGGACTGTAGCCCTGCAGGCTCCTCTGTCTATGGGATTTCCCAGGCAGGAATACTCGAGTGGGTTGCCATTTCCTCCTCCAGGGGATCTTCCTGACCTAGGGATCAGACCCAGGTGTCCCACAGTGCAAGCAGATTCTTGACCATCTGAGCCACCAGGGTTGATATTAGCTCTATCAAGTAGGTAATTTGAGACCTTCGAACCTGCCTCCTACAATTCAGCTATAGGGAGTAAAACCTTCAAAACTGCTAATTTTATTGCACAAAATTTTTAACCTGAAATCAAGCCCAACCTAAAATTACCTAAAGCCTTTTCTAGACTATTCCAAGCCCTCCCTGATCTTCTCTGCTTCTGACCTTACAATTTGGTGTGGTTTTTTTTTAATATATAAAAACTATAGATCAGCGGACATATGTATATGTATAGGACAGCGTACTCTGTAACAGAGATATTTATTTATGAGTCACTGAGGCTTGGTGTGTTTTCAAGGAAACAGTCGGGGATGGGTGGGTACTGACACGGTAAAGGGCATCACCGTGCATGTCCTGTATAGCTAGCATACTCTGTAAAGAGACAGATGGTAAATGTTTTAGGCTTTCTGGGCCGAGACTCTGTGCCATAACTACTCAGGTCCGGTTTTGCAGGGCAAGAGCAACCGTAGACATCAACAAATGAACAAGGCTATGTTCCAATAAAACCTCATTTACAAGAACACCCAGTGGGCTGGATTTTGCCCATGGACCCATTCTGCTGACCCTGCTATGGATGGTCTTCAACTACTGCTGTTATTTCACTAGATTCTCTCTTCAGTTGCATTTTAAGCGCCTTGGGAACAAGCCCCCATGTCGCTTCCTGGAACACCTCTCCAGACATGTGCCTTCCTCGCTCCCTCAACACTTCCTAACTGGTTTCAAGGTGCTGAGATGTTATACGACCCTTTGGACCAGACGGGAAGGACCTGGAGTCCTCACCACCGAGCACTCTGTCCATATCAGCAAGGGTTATGTTATGGTGATGGAACTTGCAGTCTTTGAGAAACCTCCAGAAGTGAAGTTTCGTCATCAGAAAGGTGTTATCCAGGGAGCGGTCACAGCCCAGGCTGCTGTAGAAGTTGTAGATTCTTCTTAATTCCGTAATGTTTCTTAAGATGGCATATTCTACCTGAAAAGAGAAGACCACGCCAATCTTCAACTGACCGGATAAGAACAAAGGCAAAAGAAAACTTGCTTTCTAAACTATGCGAGGTCACACATGCAGGGGCATTCACCTCTTGCCACTCACTGTACGGGTTCCCTAACCATCGCAAAGCCAATAAAACGCAATTTCTGAATGAGAATCGGAAGACATGCTGTTATCTCAATCGTGGAATGACTTTCCTATAGCTCTGTCCTACTCTACCCCGATTCATCCCAACTCCATGGCAGGAAGAGAAGTCTCTTGTCTACAGATGAGTGGCTCAGTGGGGAAGAATCCACCTGCCAATGCAAGAAATGTGGGTTTGATCCCTGGGTCAGGAAGATGCCCCTGGAGGAGGAAATGGCAGCCCACTGCAGTATTCTTGCCTGGAGAATCCCATGGACGGAGGAGCCTGGGGGCTGCAGTCCACGGGGTCGCAAATAGTTGGATAAACTGAGTGACTGAGTACGTACACACACACACACACACATCAATATCCCTCACGGACACAGGCACAGAATCCCTCAAAATAACAGCAAGCCAGGGCCTTCCCTGGTGGTCCAGTGGTTGGGACTCCATACTTTCACTGCCAAGGACAGGGGTTCAATCCCTGGTTGGGGAAAGATCCCACAAGCCACACGGCCAAAAATATAAAGATTTTTTTTAATTAGTAAACTGAACGTAGCAATATATAAAAAAGAAGAATACATCAGCACCAAGTGGGGTTTATCCTGCGATGGTGAGGCTGGTTCAACATGTGAGAACTCAATCAGTGTAGTTCATCCTACCACATCATCATACCAATGCATTTGGCAAAAACTGTTAATACCCCTTCATGATAAATACCCTCAGCAAATTGGGAATAGAGAGGGACTCCTTAACCTGACAAACAGCAGACAGGAAAACACACACCTAGCATGCCACGTGACGCTGAAAGCCCGGAACAGGCGACAGTAACAGTCAGTGCTTTACTCGCCACCGCCTGTCCCCATTCACCGTCTATCATTTCCCCAGGTCCATCAGTGGCCTTATGCTGCCCCCAGACTCCTCAGACCCACAAAACTGCAGCCTACACAGTGTCCTGTTTCCCCAAACCTTGAGTCCCATGCGTCACCCTCCGAAAAAAAAAAAATGTGAAGAATGGAGTTTGGGGTCCCTATGGAGACAGGGAAGGCCCAGCTGGGCGGCTCCATCCGGCTCCATCAGCATCAACTCCTGCCTTTGAAAATTCAACTCAATTGCATAAACAAGTGGAGTTGGCCCTATTGAAAACACTGCTCCAGAGGACATGGAATTTTCTTCAAGAAGCCTAAAATCTAGTCGCGATCACAAGACACACATACAGTAAGGAAGTCTCCTTACAGAACAGAGTCAGGAGGGACCAGAGATGGACTCAAGGACAAAGCGGCCTGAGGGCCGGTGCCTGAGCTGAGCTCTGGAGAACTGAAGAGTGGGCTGGACTTCACGGTCCACGTCCTCAGGCGTAAACAGCTGGTCGGGATTAGACACATGCTCTCGAAACGAGGTCCAGCTACACATAATTTTTTCTCTAAGTATTTCGACACTGTGAGTAATTTCTAAGGGTCTGAAATTCTTTTGAATCCCAGAAGCCTATGACAACATCCAGCAGAATTAATGTCCTCCAGAGTGAGGTGAGCACAGCCTTGGCCTTCAGACCAAGCCAGAGGGGCAGGGGTTGGCTGACCCTTGGGAAAAAAGTGAAAGTGTTAGTTGCTCAGTTGTGTCCAACTCTTTGTGGCTCTACGGACTGTAGCCCGCCAGGCTCCTCTGACCACGGGATTCTCCAGGCAAGAATACTGGAGCGGGCTGCCACTGTCCATCTGTAGGGGATCTTCCCAACCCTGGGATCGAACCCAGGCCTCCTGCACTGCAGGAGACTCTTTACCATCTGAGCCACCAGGGAAGCTCTGGGTAGTTCACTGGGTCCTTCCTTCCGAACTTCCTTTTTCTCAGGAAGCCGGCTCACTCACATGGGATCCTAGAAAATTAAATGAGAGGATATTTAAGCCAAGTGACTCCCAGGTGTATAAAGAATGCTTGATACAGAACAGCAGTCATCAACAGTATCTCCTCAAGACTATGAAGAGTTTGCTCAGATTTAAGCCCTATATATATATATATTTCTAACAAAGAAGGTTTTTACCTGCTTCTTTTCTTCTGACTGGTCTCTCTCAGGGTACATTTTCAGCAATAAACTGAGATCCAGCTCTAGGCTCGAGCCTAACAGGGAATTACTTTCATTGCCATCAAGCTTTCTCATGATTTCTAGCAAATGAAGGCAAATACAGGGGATAATTATGAAAAGCAATACTGAAATGTTTCAAACGTTATGTCAAAATGATTTTCTGTAAAAGCGTGACATAAGAGTACTCAAAAACCTACAAGAAGGCAGTTGTGGGGACTTGCCTGGCAGGCCAGCAGCTAAGAGTCTGCACTCCCAATGCAGGGGACCAGGGCTTGACCCCTGGTCAGGGAATTAGATCCTATATGTCCCAATTTAACAAAAGATCCTGCATTTGCAACTAAGACCCTTCACAACCAAATAAATAAATCTTATATATATATATATTAAAAAAAAAAAAAGACAGCAGTTGCTCACAGGAAACTTGTGTTTTCTTCTGAAATATTAGGTACATGTTTTGATATCAGTGATAAAGAATCTGCCTGCAATGCAAGAGACCAGGGTTCAAACCCTGGTTCAGGAAGATTCCTTAGAGAAGGGACCGGCTGCCCACTCCAGTATTCTGGCCTGGAGAATTCCATGGACAGAGGAGCCTGGCGGGCCCATGGGGTCACACAGAGTCGGACAGCAGTGAGCAACTGGCACTTTCAGTTTGATGCACTGTTACCCGTCGGCCTCCCTCCAGCTGGCAGCGGACGCTCCCTACCGGCACTGATGGAGGGTTTGCACCACTGGCACCTGAGGGCGCCCTCTGAAGTCGAGTCCAGGTAGCTCATCACTTCCGATTCCAGATTCGGAAGCACCGCTATGTGATCCTTGGAAAACGGGCCATCATACACACGCCCATTCTTGAAGGTTAATCGGCCCTGCAGAGAGAAAGACAGCTGTTTGCAGCTTAGGGAAAGATTTTCAGAAACCATTGGTAAATTTACATCGATATCTTTTCAACAGTTGGGAGGCTTTCATTGTTAAGACCTGCACTTAGTTCACGCAGAGTCAGGCTCATAGCGTCTCAAGTCACAGTGCAGATCCTCTCTCCCAACTCCCCTTTTCCTCTCTCTCTATCTCCCCCACCACCTCTCCATAACCCTGAGCACCCCTAGGTCACAGACTGTGGCTTATTAAATAATGACCAGCGGAGGTGCCTGTCGAAGAATGGGGACTTATCTTGATATTTGTCAAACCCAGGCCAATAGTTGATCTGACTCAGAGGTGGGCAAATGACCCAATCTAGCTCAGTAAAGCTAAAGACATGTGTGGAAAATGTCTGCGAAAGGAGTTTCTTCTCCCTTCTACTTAGTGGGGCACGTAGGTGAGAAGCCTGGAACCGCAACAGCCATGTTGCAGCCATGAGGGAGGAGCAGCATAATAGTGACGCTGACATGGTAGGCGAGACACGGAGGGAGAAGAGAAAGGTTCAAGCTAGATCTTTACACGCCCATTCTTGAAGGTTAATCGGCCCTGCAGAGAGAAAGACAGCTGTTTGCAGCTTAGGGAAAGATTTTCAGAAACCATTGGTAAATTTACATCGATATCTTTTCAACAGTTGGGAGGCTTTCATTGTTAAGACCTGCACTTAGTTCACGCAGAGTCAGGCTCATAGCGTCTCAAGTCACAGTGCAGATCCTCTCTCCCAACTCCCCTTTTCCTCTCTCTCTATCTCCCCCACCACCTCTCCATAACCCTGAGCACCCCTAGGTCACAGACTGTGGCTTATTAAATAATGACCAGCGGAGGTGCCTGTCGAAGAATGGGGACTTATCTTGATATTTGTCAAACCCAGGCCAATAGTTGATCTGACTCAGAGGTGGGCAAATGACCCAATCTAGCTCAGTAAAGCTAAAGACATGTGTGGAAAATGTCTGCGAAAGGAGTTTCTTCTCCCTTCTACTTAGTGGGGCACGTAGGTGAGAAGCCTGGAACCGCAACAGCCATGTTGCAGCCATGAGGGAGGAGCAGCATAATAGTGACGCTGACATGGTAGGCGAGACACGGAGGGAGAAGAGAAAGGTTCAAGCTAGATCTTCTGTTACTTGCAACCAAAACCACCCTGACATACGCATACACCAGACTAACTAAATAAACGCTGCTGCTGCTGCTAAGTCGCTTCAGTCGTGTCCGACTCCGTGCGACCCCATAGACGGCAGCCCACCAGGCTCCCCTGTCCCTGGGATTCTCCAGGCAAGAACACTGGAGTGGGTTGCCATGTCCTTCTCCAGTGCATGAAAGTGAAGAGTGAAAGTGAAGTCGCTCAGTCGTGTCCGACTCTTAGCGACCCCACAGACTGCAGCCCACCAGGCTCCTCCACCCATGGGATTTTCCAGGCAAGAGTACTGGAGTCGGGTGCCATTGCCTTCTCCGAAATAAACTCTAAATATACAGGAAATTGATACGTTAGAAATTACTCTGGTGGCACAGATGGTAAAGAATCTGCCTGCAATGCAGAAGACCCAGGTTCAGTCCCTGGGTTGGGAAGATCCCCTGGAGAAAGGAATGGCTACCCACGCCAGCATTCTTGCCTGGAGGATTCCATGGACAGAGGAGTCTGGTGGCCTACAGTCCATGAGATCACAAAGAGCTGGACGTGACTGAGCAACTAACACACACACACAATCATCTTTTTTTTAACAAATCGGTAAGCTAGCCCACGCAGAATGGCTAGCACAGTTTCCTAGGTAGAGAAAGTCATGCCTTTACACAACCTTCAAGACGCAGCCTTCCCAGGTCTGTACTCACCACGCCGTGTTTCTTATTGGAGACCCAGTCTCCCTCATACACGGCTCCACTGGCATAGTAGAACTTTCCATGGCCATGGCGGCATCCGTCCACAAACTCTCCTACGTATTCGTTTCTCAAAGGATACTGGGAGTAGGGGATTCTCTTTAGAAACCATGTGTGTGTGCCAAGGCCGTTCTGAAAAGAAGGCAAATTTCCATGAGAAATACTCTAAACATTTCCTCTTTTTACCTGAATCTGTTCAAATAAGGTATGAATCAAATACAGGGGCTCATCTGAAGAGGCTAAAAGCATGGGGATTGGGGTCGCACAGACTCACTCAGTCCTCACAGGAGTCATGGGACTGGTGACTTTACCAAAGAACCTCACTTGTGAGCAAGAGCTTTAGAGAAAACTAAATGCTAACAAAACAGCACTTTTTAAAAGGCTGATTTAACCACAGAAAGAATGGAATAATGATGCCATCAGCACCATAGATGGACCTAGAGATGACAGGACCTGGACTGAAGCCAGAAAGAAAAAGACAAATACTGTATGATACAGATCATATGCGCAATCTAAAATACAACACAAAGACTGTATCTACAAAACAGACTCACAGAACGGACCTGTGGTTGCCAAGGGGAAGAGGGAGTAGGGGAAGGAAAGATGGGAGTCTGGGATTAGCGGACGCAAACTATTACATGTAGAATGAACAGACAATACCTTTCCACTGTAGCGCACAGGGAACTATGTTCAGTAATCAGGGATAAACCATAATGGAAAAGAATATGAAAAAGAATATATATACGTAGATAACTGAATCACTATGCTATCCAGCAGAAGTTAACACAAAGCTGTCCATCAACTACGTTAGTAATCTTTTTTTTTTAAAGGCTGATGTAGGGACTTCCCTGGCAGTCCAGTGGCGAAGACCCTGCACCTCCCTGCAAGGAGTATGGGTTCGATCCCTGCTCAGGGAACTAAGATCCCATATGCCATGTGGCGTGGCCAAACGACAGAAAAGGGAAAAGAAAACAGAAACATTTTAAAAGGCTGCTTTAGTCGAGTAATCTTCACGGGAGTTTCTAAATTTAGCACTGCCTGAATCTCAGATTGCCACACGATGCCCAACAAGCAGTTCGCGGGCTGAGAGTCGGCAGGGCGCCCGCGGCGGGGTTGCTCCTACTGTTGTTACACGGTCATTCTGCGGTGTTTGACTCCTTGCGACCCCGAGGACTGTAGCCCACCAGGCTCCTCTGTCTGGGAATTCCCAGGCAAGAATACTGGAGTCGGTTGTCATTTCCTTCTCCAGGTTATCTTCCTGACCTAAGAATCGAACTCAGGTCTCCGGCATTGCAGGCGGATTCCTCACCGCTGAGCCACCAGGGAAGCCCCGCCTCCGGGCGCGTTCCGCTGAGACCCGCTGGTACCTGGACCCCGTGCTTCCACTGGCCCGTGTACTCCTCGTTAGTCGTCAGCCACCTCATCCTGCCTTCCCCGTGGCGCACGTTGTTCTCCCACTGACCCTCGTATATGTTCCCGGACTTGTAACTAGGGCCACAAACCAAACAGGTAAAACCAGTTATTTCACGTTCATTTACTGTTAAGGACTTTATCTTAAACTTTCTCCCTAAACACCTTTGAAGAAATCCAGCCCTTGTGCCCATACAATCTTGCCTGTTTTTGAATCAGTGGCTAGGCAGGAGGTTTGCCAAAGCAATTCTCCCAGGGGTGGGGGTTGTGGACGGTGGGTTGGGGGAGAATAGGTCACTGTATAAAACCTTTTGATCATTTAATTATCTGACAAAGTGAATAAGAATAGCGCTTTTTTCTTTTTTAATCTTTTAAAAACAATTCCCTATACTATTACGGTTAATATTTTGGTTAATGTTAATGTTAAAATATTTAACTAAAATAATTAAAACCAAAATATTGGTTAACATTTTGCCCCAGATATTTTCTTTCTTTGCCCAAAATATTTGGCTCCATCAGCTGAATCTAGATATTCCACCCTGCTTCTACGGCAAATGTATTCTCTGTAAGCTCTGCACCTTATCTTTAAATAGCCTCAGGGAAAAGCTACCTGGGGCCACAGATGCTTTTCGCTAGCACCTGAAACATGGCAGGGGAGGGGAGGAGACCGCAGATACCTACCATCTTATCCCCCAGCCCTTTCTGATGTTGTATATCCAGTCTCCTTCATACCAAGAGGTGCCCTCTTGATTATAATAAATAGAGCCCTAGAACAAGGAATACCGTTAAAAAAGAAATCAAACCTCATAAAACTGGTTTTTTTAAAAGGTAAATATCGAAATGTATGGTTCTAGGGCATCTGAAGGATGTGGAAGATGTCATCCTCACGACATCTTCGCTAAGACATAAAATCGGGCTCCCTGTGGTCACGTGCATGGCTGCCTCGCGCACCTTTCCGTGTCTCTTGCCGTGGCACCAGTGGCCGATGTAGGACACGGGCTGTGTGCTGCACTTGAACATGCCGAATCCGTGCCGCATGCCGCTGACCACTTCTCCTTCGTAGGTGCTGCCATCTGGCCACGTGAAGACACCGTGGTTCATGGGGATGTTCTTCACAAAGTCGCCCTGTGGCAACACGGCCGTCAGAAAGAAGCAAGCGAGGAGATCCACGCCTGGAGACGCAGAGACCACGCCCGCCTCTCTTCCCAAGGCAACGGCTGAGTATCCCCCGAGCCCACGCCCCCTCCTCCCGTACCTGCACAGCCCAGCCTCCCTCACCGCGTCCCAGCACCGAGCAGAAACCCAGGCGGAATGAACCAGGAAGGCTGTGAGCCGACAGAGCTCCAGGAAGCCGGAGGGGACATGGTGCAGGGGTGCCTCCCCAGCCTGGCTTTGGCGACTCTGGACTCTGTAACTCGCCTCAGGGGAGGCTGATTCACTGCTTCCCAGGAGATGCTGACCATTAGCCAGGCTCGGTGATGGCCGGTGGAAACTCTAACACTCTGCAGACACATCAGCTGACCGCCTGCCCCAGGGGTGCCTTTCAGATAATCCCCTGTGGTTGGGGCCCCGGAGGGGTGCACAGCGCGAGGTCCTGCACATCTCAGCCTGGAGGCTGCGGGTTCCCCTCCAGGAATGTGAGCCTCTGGAGTTGAGATCCCACCAGACGTCCCAGGAGGCCAGGGACCTTCCTGAGGACACGTCTGGGACAGCAGGAACCCTGCCCGGACACCCTCCTGACCGGGCTGGTGCGGGTGTCGGAGGGGGCAACGTCTACCAGAGTCAGCTCCACCTGACCTTCCAGAGACGATAAATGAATCAGAGGCCAGGCAGGCGACAGGGTCTGGGGAAGAGATGCGCTCCTGGGAAAGCCTGGCCTGAAATGGCAGTTGGCACCCACTCCTCTGCCGCCCTGGACCTCGGGGGCCTCCTTCCCTCTGTGATGGTGACAGAGGACGCCCTCCCCTCACTCTGTCCAGCCCCGTCTCCCGCTGCCCAGCCCACTCAGCTGCCCACCTGGCCCAGACATGCCTGTTTCCCTCCCCTGACTGAATATGTGCATTAGGCCTTCAGTTTTAAATACTTTCATTACGACTTATAAACACCATGGCGTCAGCAGCTCTGCAACTGTGATTTTCAGAGCAGCGTTTCAGGCCCACCCACATTGTGCAGACACAGGTCTAAAAATACACATTCCCCTCAGCCCAGCAAGATGGGATACGTGAAACCCGTATCACGGAGCACAAGTAGCCAGTAAAAACGATTGATCTCAGTCAACGGCTGTGATTTGATCTCTAGAAAAATACAGGGGCAGAAGAGAGGGTACAGTGAACTATCTCTGGGACTTCCCTGGTGGCCTAATGGCTAAGACTCGGAGTTCCGAATGCAGGGGGCCAGGGTTCGATCCCTAGTCAGAGAACTAGATCCCAAAGGCTGCAACTAAGACCCGGCACAGGCAAATAAATAAATAAAAAGTAAGTAAATAAAGTACCTCTGTTTATAAAAAGGTGGGAGAGGCTGAAGAATATCTCTAGAATATACGGGCAAAACCGGAAACTGGGGACAGCTTACAGAGGGGCCCCTAGAGTAATGACTTACTTGTCACCTCTGTTCTTTGGGTCTGTGGATTTTTTTAACCCATGTGCTGAGCAATTTTTATGAAACTTGCTTTTTTTTTTTTTCCTTTTGGCTGCATTATGCACCAGGCCAGATCTTAGTTCCCCAACAAGGGATCGAACCCACGTCCCCTGCAGTGGAGGTGCAGAGTCCTAACCACTGGTCCGCCCAGAGAAGACCCTGATATTAGCTGGGAGCCTGTGGGAACCTACCCTTAAATTACATAGTTTAGAACTGCAGCATATTATTCGCTTTACCTCGTATTTCAATCCATCAGCCCAGATGTAAGTCCCCTGTCCATGCATGAGTCCTTCGGAGAACATCCCCTTCAAAACAGTACAACAAAGTCTCAGGCCCAATTTTGATTTCATAACTCCCACCCAGGGATTCAGGTCTTAAAAGGGAACCGTGTTCCACAAAATGCTGGTCCAGCATTCAGCTGGGAGCTGGCACCGCACTGGTGTCCATTGGTTCTAAAAAGGACCTGAGGAGTCTAGAAAAACCTAGGTCCCTAAAACTGACACCAGGCGGTGCTAAGCAGTTGTTAAACTGAGCTCTGAATTCAGCCTTCCTCTCCTAACTAAGCTGTTGGAAAACTACCATTCAAAAGAACTCATATGCTTTGGGTTTTGCATTTCAAACTTTAACGTGGTTTTTTTTTTTTTTTAATTATTTAGACCAGATGTCCTCAGTCGCTCAGTCGTGTCCAACTCTTTGCAACCCCATGGACTGTAGCCTGCCAGGCTCCTCTGCCCTTGGAATTATCCAGGCAAGAATACTGGAGTGGGTTGCCATTTCTTTCTCCAGGAGATCTTCCTAGCCCTGGGATCGAACCCGAGTCTCTTGTGTCTCCTGCATTGGCAGGTGGATTCTTAACCACTGAGCCGCCTGGGAAGCTCCATCTAGACTAGATGGAACTGATTAAAACCATCATCTGGATATCAAAAATGATGACATTTTCAGTGTCACATTTTGTTTTCTCTTATTGGAAATTGTAAGTATTTATCCCAAAGGCCAGATGGGACATTTTAATGAATACTATTCAACCATAATCAATGGTTTTTGGTTTTTTTTTTTCGGCTTTACTCCCTGGCTCATGGGATCTTAGTTCCTCAAGCAGGGGCTGAACCTGGTCCCTTAGCAGTGAAATTGTGGATCCTAACCACTAGATGGGCAGGGAATTCCCATAAATGGCATTTTTAAGGGTTTTTACTACACAGGACAAGAAACATGTTAAGGGGAAGAAGCAGGGTATTGAAACCCATGCCTTTGGACCTCAACTACAAAAAAAATCTGTTCTACAACAAGCATATATTTCTTAGATAATCTCAATGAATGAATGAATACCTCCACTGTAGCCTCATGGATAAACACACACAAAAGAAACCCCAAATACTCCCAAAGTATCTAACAATTGTGGCATAGCTCTGAATGTTAAATCAGAGCACTATGCAATAATTAAAATACTAATTATGGAAGAGGGAATGGGGAGTTAGTGTTCAATCAGTTTGGGAAGATGAAAAAGTTATGGAGATGATGGCTGAACAAGAAGGGGGATAGACTTAACAGTATGGAAGTGAATGCTTGTCACCCCTCTTGGAATTCTCCAGGCCAGAATACTGGAGTGGGTCACAGTTCCCTTCTCCAGGGGATCTTTCCAATCCAGGGATCATGATCACCCCATACTGTCTGCCTTGCCCAGTCCCAAAACGTGTAACTCACCCGGTAGGTACAGCCTCCTTGGAAGACGCAAACCCTTCTCCCTCATACAGTCCACGGACTTTTTCCCCTTCGTAGCTGCAATGAAATAAAGCTCAAGGCAGTGAATCGTGTGAGGAAACCTCAGTGACTGGGGGTTAAAACAGAAAAGGAGTATCAGTGAAGACGTGCAAACGATCTCTCATGTTCCCCCAACAAGCATCCCCCCCAGGTCCCCTGGACCACTGTGTATACCTGCCCTTTCTGAGCACTGGGGCTTGGGCTGGGAGCAAGTACCTGCCCTCAGAAGTTTATGGTCCAAAGAAGAGAGATAGACAATCAAAAGGAAACAAATGAACAAGATAATTCCAGACCACCTTCAATTTTTGTGAAAGAAATGGTCGGGAATTCAACCCTGAATGAGGAGGAGGTTACCTGGTAACAAAGAGCCTTGAGAAGAGGATCCTTGGGAGGAGGGAGCTGCAGATGCCAAGGCTCTGAGGCAGGAAAGAGCCGCTGCCTCGAGCTCAGCTGCACGGCTGGACTGCACTGAGGAGGGCAGAGATGGGAGGGAGACCAGGGGAGGCAGAAGCTGGCTGGGCAGGCAGGTGGGCTGAGATAAAGACTTGCCACCAAGGCTCTAGAAGGGATCACGAGAGGGTTTTCAGAACTGGGTTGGACAGGACCAGATTCACATCTTGAAAAGATCACTCAGGCTGCTTCAGAGAACAGACAGGGTGGGGAGAGTGAGCTGCTGGGAGTGAGCAGTGGGCGGAAAGAGAGATGAAAGCGTTGGGAATATTCCGGACAGTTTTCCATCTGGGGTGTGAAAACATTCTGGAAATGGACTGCATAACGTGGACAGTGTATTTAATGCCTCTGATTTACACATAAAAGGATTTAAAATATGTATATTTCACTATGATAATTTTAAAACTTTTTTTCTTAAAGATATATTCTGGATGTAGAACCAATAGGGCTTGCTGATGTGCTGGCTTTGGGCAAGGGAGGTGCCAAGAAGAGTGCCCAGATTTTTAGTTCCAAACTGATAACGTGTGACTTTATCACCCTGCTACCTCCAGGCTCGGAGGCGAGTGAGGTGGAAAGCAACTGGACCTGCGACAGCCGTGACCACAGTGGGCGTATTCCAAGGACCCAGAGAAGAGTAAATATTAGAAAACCTGGGATGAGGAGATGAGCTCTTCAGCTTCAGGCCCAGATGTAGGAAACGGTGGTGCCCTAAGCGAAACAGGGACCAAGGGATGGACCCACAGCTGGGAGAGAAACAGCAGCATCCAGAGAAACCTTCTAAGGAGCGAACTCTCATTTACTTCCCCCATTAAGAACCTGAGGCTCAGAAAGGTTGGGCGACGGGGCTGGCATCCTAGAGCTGATCCTGACTGCGGTATTTCAAGTCCTGCAGTCTTTGCTTTGGGAAGCAAGGTCAGTGGACGATGTCTAGTAGGGCATTAAAAAAATGAACCCCAAACTCACGGAGACGGAACAATGCTAAAGGCATAGATGTTTACAGTCATCTAGGGAGATGGGAGGAAGGAAGGGAAGTCGCTCAGTCCTGTCCGACTCTTAGCGACCCCATGGACAGCGGCCCACCAGGCTCCTCGGTCCATGGGATTTTCCAGGCAAGAGGACTGGAGTGGGGTGCAAAGTAAAGCTATAAGAAGAGATCACCCACAGAGAACAGACAGCACGGAAGTCGGAGACAAGGGAATGTGGAAGAGGCAGCTCATTAAATCACCTTTCAAGAAAAAAGAAAAGTGAAGACTCCCTGGTGGTCCAGTGGTCAAGACTCCGTAGGGGCTCCCAGCGCAGGGGGCCTGGGTTCAGTCCCTGGCCAGGGAACTGGACCCCACTTGCTGCAACTAAGACCCCACACAGCTAAGTCAGTAAATAAAGAAACATTTACAAGAAAGGAAAAAATCACCTTTCTACTATGAGTTTGGTCAGAACGGGCTCTTCATACTGGGCGGCATCTTCGCTCGGCAGACTGTCGCTTTTGGCCTCTCTCCTGCCTGCCGGGTCCTTGAGCCGCGCGTCCAGTGCTGGCGCGGCACTCGGGGACGCGTCTTGCCTAGCGGGCTGCCATCTTGTTTGGCAAACTCTGGATAATCGGAGGGAGACGAGGGAGAACGGGCGGACTTGTCCCCCTTTTTATCTGCTTTTTTCTTTTCTTTCACCATGGCCTTTAGAAGACCTAAGGTTCACTTTATTTAGATAAGTATCCAATGACTCCTTCAGTTGAAAGCTGTGTGTTTCAAGGAGTTTGGGAGTTTTATCTGAAAAATAAAAATTATGTCTCTGAATACTTGAGGGTTTCACTTATAGTTACAATTTTAGTCTCTTTTAAAAGCTATTTATATTTATGGATTTGGCTGAGCCGGGTCTTAGTTGTGGCATATGGGATCTAGTTCCCCAACCAGGGATGGAACCTGAGCCCCTGGCATTGGGACCACAGAGTCCTCGTCACTGAACCACCAAGGAAGTCCCTACAATTTTAGTTTTACAATCCCAATGTCATTATCATTCTCTTCCTACAGCCTGAAAAATTAATTACAAGGATCAAGTATCACCAAGTTATAAAATGCAATTTCAATATTGCATTGTCCTAAGATTTTTTTAAATTAGAACCACCATCTATCATTTCTTTTCAAATAGTGTTCCAGTAAGAAGGGCAACCCTTTGAAGGAAAAAAATATCAGCCTAACCTCTAAAATCTTACCCACCACCAGTTTACACTATAAAAGCCCATCTCTGTACGTCCCCCTGCCAAAGTGCTCAGGAGCTGAACCAGGCTTCTGCATTGCCCCCTTCCCAACGGTCCTTCTGCTTCAGATGTCAAACAGGAATAAGAGTGACTTGTCTGTGTGCCGCGATTCATGGGGTCGCAGAGTCGGACACGACTGAGCGACTGAACTGAACTGAACTGCTTATAAGGATTACATAGGACGATGCAGAAAATCAATTATTCTCTCACTTTCCTGTTTTCAAACTTGCAGCCATCGGCTACCTACTCCCTGGGACAGCCTGACAATAGATTGAGGCCTCCTATGTCAGACAAGAAACCTTGTGTTAATCATTTGCCCGAGGTCCCAGAGCTGAGGGGCAGGGCTCCAAACCCATAGTATTTGTGGCCCCCGAAATTGGCCCCACTGAAGACATCCCAGTACATCAAGCAGGAAGCAGAAGTGAGTCCCGAAAGGCAAGGCAAGACCCCTCTTCCTGTGCCTGAGGAGGCCAGTGGCCGCCCCCACGCCCTCTGCCTGCCTGGCACCCTCTGGCCACCTGATTTCCGCTCACTCCCCCCAAGCCCCCAGGCTCTGCTCTCACCAGCGTGGTCCTGCTCCCCTCTTCCTTCAAAACCCCATCACCCTTTCCAGCCCCGCACCCCCACCTCAGGACTGTCAGCGAAGCAAGCTGCGGAGGCTTGTAAACTCGTCTTTACTACAGGCTTTCTGCTCCCCCATCACCGAAGTCTGAACTTCTAATAAAGCAAACTTCCTTTCTCTTGGCCTTTTTCTTACCAACTTTGGCGTCTCTTCTGCTCTCCCTGAGTTGAGGCTGTATCACGGACCGTTCACTTTCCTTCGCAAGAGAGGGGCTCGCATTCTCTGGGCCCAGGCTCCCAGCTCCGTCCTGTCCCTTCCTCCGCCCTCCCAGCCCACCGCTCACCTGCTCGGGTCCTCGGAAGCCGAGGAAGAGCCGAACTTGGCCGTCACGCTCTTATAAGGATTACATAGGACATGCAGAAAATCAATTATTCTCTCACTTTCCTGTTTTCAAACTTGCAGCCATCGGCTACCTACTCCCTGGGACAGCCTGACAATAGATTGAGGCCTCCTATGTCAGACAAGAAACCTTGTGTTAATCATTTGCCCGAGGTCCCAGAGCTGAGGGGCAGGGCTCCAAACCCATAGTATTTGTGGCCCCCGAAATTGGCCCCACTGAAGACATCCCAGTACATCAAGCAGGAAGCAGAAGTGAGTCCCGAAAGGCAAGGCAAGACCCCTCTTCCTGTGCCTGAGGAGGCCAGTGGCCGCCCCCACGCCCTCTGCCTGCCTGGCACCCTCTGGCCACCTGATTTCCGCTCACTCCCCCCAAGCCCCCAGGCTCTGCTCTCACCAGCGTGGTCCTGCTCCCCTCTTCCTTCAAAACCCCATCACCCTTTCCAGCCCCGCACCCCCACCTCAGGACTGTCAGCGAAGCAAGCTGCGGAGGCTTGTAAACTCGTCTTTACTACAGGCTTTCTGCTCCCCCATCACCGAAGTCTGAACTTCTAATAAAGCAAACTTCCTTTCTCTTGGCCTTTTTCTTACCAACTTTGGCGTCTCTTCTGCTCTCCCTGAGTTGAGGCTGTATCACGGACCGTTCACTTTCCTTCGCAAGAGAGGGGCTCGCATTCTCTGGGCCCAGGCTCCCAGCTCCGTCCTGTCCCTTCCTCCGCCCTCCCAGCCCACCGCTCACCTGCTCGGGTCCTCGGAAGCCGAGGAAGAGCCGAACTTGGCCGTCACGCCAGCCGCGTCGCAAAGAGGGCCGCACGCCTGGGACCCCGGGACCCCCGAAGACACTCACCTGGGTAGAGACCCAGAGAGGATCCAGCCCGGACAGAGGTAGCAAGGCGTCCAGACCCAGACGGTCTCCAGGCAACCACGGGCCCCGCCCTGCCCCCGATCTTAAAGGGGCCGCAGCATGTGCTTTGCCCTTCAGCTGCTGCTGCTGCTAAGTCCCTTCAGTTGTGTCCGACTCTGTGCGACCCCATAGATGGCAGCCCACCAGGCTCCCCCCGTCCCTGGGATTCTCCAGGCAAGAACACTGGAGAGCAGGTGGTAATCTGGACCCCAACTGACCTGGGTTTTCCCTCCTCTGCTAATTGCCCTGAGGCCTCTCTCAGCCTGTATCTTCTCCTTAACACAAGACTTTAACTCAGGTGTTACTCTTTCATAACTGCCATAAACAAGTTAACCCCAAACCTACTGGCTTAAAGCAACACAAATTTATCATCTCACAGTTTCGGGAGAAGTCCAAAAGGAACGGGTTCCTTTGGCAGTTCCAAGGAGAATCTTCATGTTTCTAGAAGTCACCTTCCTCCATCTTTGAAATCAGCATCATTTATCTCTCTGGCTCAGCAGGGGAAAGTTCTCCATTTTTTAGAAGACATGGGCTAGACTGGGCCACAGAACCAACCTAGGGCACGCTGCCCACATCCCACCACCCTTACACCAGCAGAGCCCCTTTGGCCACCTAGAGCAAGTATTCAGGGGTTCTGGGGTTAGTACAGGGGGCCTCTGGGGAAGGCCTCCCTCCCTCTCGAACCCCAATTTGCAGAGTTCTTGCAAACATTAAATGAGATCTTTCCGGTCCACCAGCATAGCGCTTACATGAGTGACAATAATTACTTGACTGTCTCCTCACAGCTAAGGACTTCTAAGTCTGTAAGTGGAAGGAAGCCCACTGTCTGGGCAGAAAGGTGGAGAGCAGGGTCAGGGTAGAAGGTCCACACTGGCTTGTGTCCGCCATTTGGACCCTGCAGAGGGCATGCTTACTTCCATTCCGGGCAGAGTTCAAACAGGACGAGATTCTGTGAAAAACTAACAACAGACTAGGGATTCTCCCGCCAGTACAGTCAGTAACTAGAGCGTCTTGCAGTCCACACTCCAAGGAAATCAAATCACAGCATCAAAGTTATAGAAAAATCAGAATCTTTTATTTCCCCTTGCTTACAACAGTCTTTGGGCTTCCCAGGTGGCTCAGTGGTAAAGAATCCACCTGCCAAGCAGGAGATGAGAAGACTTGGATTTGATCCCTGGGTCTGGAAGGTCCCCTAGAGAAGGATATGGCAACCCACTCCAGGATTCTTGGACAGAGGAGCCTGGCAGGCCACAATCCACGGGGTCGCAAAGAGCTGGACACGACTGAGCAACTGAGCATGCACAAGTCTTTGCCATTCTGGCTGCGGCGGGAACATTTAAAAAGGGAGATCCAGGAGCTCCCTGTCGGTTCAGTGGTTAGGATCGTGGGCTTTCACCGTGGTGGTCCAGGTTTAATCCCCGAAAACCTCACGACACTGCCAAGAGCAAAACAAAAATTACAGCAACAAACAAACAAAAAGAGAGACCCCGACACACCTGCTCGACTTATTCCAGCTGGACAGAGAATCCCCCTTGGGTTTTTTAGGATTCTTTTCTACATTTAATATGCAGCAGGGTTCAGAATGACTAGCTCCAAAGAACCGTAACGTTAACTTTATGAAGTGAAACCTTAGGAGTTTAATTATCGTTAAGGGCTGAAAGTTACAGACCAAGATACGCCAGGCCACAGCAGAGGCCCCAGTGACTTCTAAAGTGCTCTATTTCTGTAAAATAAACTCTTGCCTCCATACACACACAGGCTGGTGTTTACATGGAAAACAAAACCAGTATTGCAAGCAGTGCTCCGTGTGGATCAAAAAGTCCTTGAGATCATTCCTAAATGGATCTGATGCCTTTGGAAGGAGCAGCTGCGTTTAGAAACAACCCATTCCCCGCCCCCCAACGGTTCGTTAAAGCCCTGCCTTGCAAAACAGAAACACCTGCAATACGATCAACAGTTCTTTAAAACGAGAAGCACCGTCAGCTCTGAGAAATGACATCCAGGTTGGCAATGTGTCTCATGGTTGGCCTTCCGTGGGGACAGTTCCAGGGATGGTCCATCTCCCCCATGTGTGTGATGAGCTTCTTCATTTCGCTTGTGTTAAGAGGGGTTCCAATCATCACCTGCGTGTGAGACATGATGGCTTCAATTAAAGCTTTACTGCTCTGGGTTAGAAAGCCACAGACGGTAAAGAATCTGCCTGCCAGGTGGGAGACCTGGGTTCAATCCCTGGGTGGGGAAGATCCCTTGGAGGAGAGCATGGCAACCCACTCCAGTATTCTTGCTGGAGAATCCCCCGTGGGGAGAGGAGCCTGGTGGGCTACATACAGTCCATGGAATCACAAAGAGTGGGACACAGCTGAGCACCTAGGCACAGCACAGGCATTCTTCAGAAGCAGTGCTCTCTCCAGAGCCTGGACAAGACTTTGTCTTGTGTTCCCTGCAAAGTCCTGTCTGGAGGAACCTTGCCCTCTAGGGCCCCAGCCCTCTGGCCCCTTTGTGAAATCCAGCCCCTCCGTGGCTCCCTCCTGGTGGCACATCATTGAGAGAGCTGTAGCCCACTCCTGTCCAGGACCAACCAGTCTCACCAGTTCCACCAGCACCCACAGCCCTGCACCATGACCTCCCACCCTGGCGACCGCAGCGGTCTAACAAGTCTCCCTGCTCCCCCAATCCCATCATCCCTTCAACCCATCCTCCACTCAGGGCCGGTGATTCATCTTAAAAGTCTGTCAGGAGCTCCCCCGTGTTGCAGTAGATAGGAGTCCGTCTGTCAAAGCAGGGGCCATGGGTGCAATCCCTGGACCAGGAAGATCCCACATGCCACACACAGGGCCTCTAAGGCCCGGTGCCACGACTAGGCCTGCGCTCTAGAGCCTGGGAACCACAAACACTGAAGCCTGTGCGCCCAGAGGCAGCGAGCTGAAACCACGGAGCCGGCGTGCTGCAAGTGCTGAAGCCTGAGCATCGGCAGCCTGTGCTCCACGACAGGCAAGCCACTGCAGTGAGGAGGCCCGCTCTCCGCAACCAGACACAGCTGGCACACAGCAACGAAGGCCCAGCTCAACCGAAAAACCAAAACCCGCAGCCACCCCCAACCGTGTAAAAGACCGAGTGCACCACGTGACGCGGCCCTCACCAGCCTTCGCACCCACATCTGCAAGCAAGCAGCCCTTCCTCCCCGACTCCAGCCTCACAACACGCCTGGTCTCTTGCACAAGCCCGTAAAGCAAGTACCTGCCTCAGGCCTTTGGCACTGGCCGCACCCTCTACCCGGCACACACTTCCCACAGGCGTTTGCGTGTCTCAGGGCCCCTCTCCCTCAGGCTGCTGCTCAAAGGTTCCTGCCTGCCCTCAGCGGAACAGCTCGCCCGTCTGTCCTCTGCAGCGCCGTGGGGAGGCGACTTCAGTTGGGTGCTCAGGGAGGGCAGGAAGGCACCCGGCAGGCGAGGAAGGTGTATGGAGTGGGGCATACAGACAGAGGGCTTGTGGCGGGAAGCAGACGGACGCTGGCATGCCTAGAGCCAAGGGCAGGACATGGGCCCCTGATGCAGAGGAGACAGCCGCTGTGCGGGGACAGCACCGGGGCCCTGCCAGTGTCGGGGGCAGCAGCTGGAAAATACACACTGCCCGCCCCGGGGGGTCCCTGCAAAACGCATGCTGACCGCGGGCCTCCGGACCACCTCCCACAGGGCCAAGGACTGGCAGCACCTAGTCCTCCACCAGGATCGTTAATACCCCGCAGGTCCACAGGCGAGCAATGGGGACAAACGGCTGGCTGCGCGGGATCGCTGGAGGTGCTGGGAGGACGCTGCCTCGGGGATCCAGGAACTGTGGGGCAGGGCAGCCGTGCAGGGCTCAGGGTTATGCTGGCTGAGGACGGCGGGACCCTCTAGGCCTACGGCCCAGGGTGACCATCGCCCACACTTAACGGAGCTGCCTGGGGCTGAACCGAGGACTCCTGAGCTGGAGCAGACCCCTGGGGGCGAGCATTCCTTACTTACAGACTTGCGACAGGCTCTGGAGGCGAACATCTGCCGGATACGGGAGGGCCGGCACATGACCCCGGGGCTGTCGCTCAGCATGAAGAGCAGCTCGTCTATGTCCTGGGGTCCAAAGGTCCAGTTCTTACTGGTTGGCAAGGAAATCAACTTGGCTCTTTCAGTGACTGGCGCTGAAAGAAGACAATTCGGGGCAAAAAGCCATCATTTGAAAAATGTTTTCATTTGGGTGCTACTTGTCAGGAACATCTGAAAGACAGGGTGGACGCAAAGCGCTCTGGGAGGAAGCCTGTCCGTCTCTAAAAAACACACTCTGCAGGGCCTCAGAGATGGCTCTCGGCTCTACAAGGACGCGCAGTCCTACCTTCTAAATAATAACTTACCGTGTTCATCAATAACAAAGTCAAAGCCGTTCTTCCTGAATATTTCCAGATTTTCTATTAGAATCGCTTCATTGACAGCTGTTAGGCTGAGAGTCTGAGGTCTGAAAAACAGAGACCCAAACTAGACCTTGAAGGTTCTGAGTCAGAAATGAAATCAAAACAAGTTTGTGATTTATTCAAACATAAATAACATGCTTTCAGCTGTGAACCTCACCTGTCACAAAATTCCATTTCCTTTTTTAAAAAAATTATTTTTTTTGGCCGCGCCTGAAGGCACGTGGGATCTTAGTTCCCCAGTAAAGGACTAACCCCGTGCCCCTGCAGTGGAAGTGTGGAGTTCTAACCACTGGACCGCTGGGGAAGTCCTACCCATTTCCTCTTAATTTCCACTTTGTTTTTTTTTAAAGATCTTCTTAGAAGTCAGAGTTAACTCCAAAAGTAGTTTCTGTTTCCTCAATCTGCCATCCCACCCCAGTGACTCTTTTTTTTTTTAATGATAACATAACCTAAAAAAGCTATTTTTCTTCCTCACAATAAAGAGAGTTTGAAAACTTGGCTTCAGTCATTATAGACATTTGAAAACAGAGGAAATGACATCTGCTCCACTATCCTGCTCCGTCTCCTGCCTGCATCCTTCACCCAGCCATCTCTCCTTCCAGCGATCTACCATCTCTCCCCCTGGATTTACAGAAACCGGTAAAAGACAGGAGGAGCTGTAAAGGTGAGCAAACACAGACCCATTCTCCGCTCTCATGGAACAAACAGTCTAGCGGGGAAAAAAGACACTGATGGAACAGTCACGCAAACAGACTATAATTACAAACTACGCACAGAATCAGAAAGAAGAGACACTCAGAACTTAGGAGCACGGAGCATTGAGACTTGGCCTGGAGAGTGGGGGCGGGGTTGGTCACGGAGGGCTTCTCTGAGAAAGTGACCTCTGGGCTGAGATCTGGGGGTGAGAGGCAGTTTCCAGGTGATGGAGGTAACAAGTGCTCCAGGCAACAGTCTGTGCAAAGGCCCTAGGATGGACCATGGATGTTCCGAGAGCCACACACGGGTCTGCTTCCTTCCACCTGACGGCCAGGGAGGAATCCATCAGGCCTGACAGCCAGGGAGGAATCCATCAGGCCTGCTGAGGGAACACAAAGTATGGCAAGGGTGGCCTGAGCGTAGAGAAGAGGACAGGAGGGCTCAGGAGCTGAGAGGCGGGCAGGGCCAAGCGAGGCAGGGCCTGGCAGGGAAGGAGGCAGCTGTGGTCTTCACCCTTACATCCCAAAGTGTGGTCCACCGGGAACCCACTGTGGCCTGGGATTATCCAGGTCAACTTGAAATGCCACAAACGAGACTAATTATGCAAAATGGCTAAAAAATAAATGGCCTCTATGAGAGGGATAGGAGTAACTCAGGATTCTAAAGTGGCTCATTCACTGTCTTTACTCCTCCTACTGAAAATAAAGGTAATTAAGCCATTCTGCAGACAGAGGAAAGAGAGTACTCAGCAGGTAAACTGGGTAAGGGCTCAAACTCAGAGATGGTTCATCGGCAACTTCTTCATGACGGGATCAGCTGCTGCTGGGATCTGAGCTAATTACATAGTTTAATTTCCCAAATGAAAACCCATGACCTCTCCTTACGACTCTACTAAAGATTTCTGGTTTACATGCTACACAACCACACCGCCTTATAAAGTGGTCAGTGTAAAACATTCAATTTGGCTAAAGAGAGAGAAATACCAAATTCTGCAGTGACTAATTACTGGAATTGCTCTAGCAGCTGAGGACAGACACATAGGTACCGCTGACCTGAACACGTGACGTGAAGTGACGTGTTAGTTGCTCATTCGTGCCCAATGCTTTGCGACCCCATGGACTGCAGCCACCAGGCCCCTCTGTCTGTAGGGTTTTCCAGGCAAGAATAGTGGGTAGCCACTTCCTTCTCCAGAGGACCCATATACTCTTAACTAGACATACTATACTGTACTTCATCAAAAGGATTTCCTGGCCAACCAGTAATGGGCATTTTCGAATAGCTCAAAAGGTATGATCGTTAAAGACCCCATCAGCTGTGTAACCTCGGGCAAGTGATTTAACCTGTGTGCGTCTTCAGTGCTATCTCACCCGTGAGACAGTGGTACCACACAGTAACTATTTCAAAGGGTTGTGAGGATTAAATGCAAAATTTTCAACAGTGCCTGGCACAAAATAAGCACCACATAAAGGGCAGGTATGACTATTAACATGTCCAAAGTGTGAAATCTGCTTTAAGGATCTTTAGGACCCCAAAATATAAGATTTGTTGTTTGCCAAGTAGTATCTGTGTATGACCTCCCCCAAGAGGCTGCAGCCCGCCAGGCTCCTCTGTCTGTGGGGTTCTCCAGGCAAGAACACTGGAGTGGGCTGCCACTTCCTCCTCCAGGGCATCGTCTCAGACTGGGGATCACACTGGTCTCCTGCCTTAGCAGGCAGATTCTTGACCATGGAGCCACCAGGGAAGCCAGAGACAAAGACAGAAGACGCACCTATAAGCTACGTCTGGGATGTGAAAGGACACTGAATTCTGAGCACTGAGATGCACTTACGCTATAAGCCTCTGACCCTGGAGAACAGTGTGCTGTTGAAGCATCTCGAAGTTGTATTTCTCGTCCGTGGCATGCTGGTCCACGATGAAGATATCTGCATTCAGCTTGGTGATGATAAACCCCAAGTTAAACTGACCAATGATTTCCATTTCTGCAAACATTGTTTTGCTGTGTGTAGAAAATATCAATTAGAAAAGTTTTTTTGGGGGGGGGGCCCACACTGCAAGGCTTGTGGGATCTTAGTTCTCTCACCAGTGATTAAACCAGGGCTGAGTCCTAACCCCTGGAATGCTAGGGAATTTCCATTTTAGAAGACATTTTAAAGATTCTTTCTCTGATTAAAAACAAAAAAAACACAAAAACACAAAGTCCCTAGTAATCACACTTTCTAAAAATAACAGTACTTATCCAGGCATTCATTTGACTGCCCTGTGACTTAGCGACTAAGTATTAATGATTTGGTGCATATGCTCCCAGACCTTTGTCTGTACATTGTTTAAAATAAATGGAATCAATTCTTCATACTCCAAGCACTTAACAGTGCATCTCAGACATTGTAGGAAGGCAGGGCATGACAGAAAGCAAGGGGAGAAGCCGCTGCTCCCTCTTGGTCTTGCAGAACCCCTCCAGCGCCCCCTGCTGATTATGTCTAACAGTGCACCAAGAGAAAGGCTATTATGGTGCAGCCTCCAGGACTGCGGCTGAACACCAATCAGGATTGCAAAGGCAGAGCCAAGCAGGGGATTTGGAGCAGAGAGGCAACAAACTGGTATGATTTGCAGAAATACCAACTCCCTGGGTCTAACTGCTCTTTCAGGAACCGTCTGAGTCTGCTCTGGTTCCCCAGGCAGATTCCCCACAGGAAAAACCTGTGCCAGCCTGAAGACCCTGGTCTCTCCATGTCTTTGGCAGGTGTATTTCCTGGCATTAACTAGAACTAGAACCTAGCATTTGGGTTCAAGAAACAAAGCTTTACAGGTTGGTGTGTGCTCAGTCGTGTCCAAATCCTTACGACTCCATGGACTGCAGCCGGCCAGGCTCCTCTGTCCCTAGAATTTTCTGTCCAAATATTTTTAAAACAAATGATAAGAAAAGTACAAGTTAAATACTTTGGCCTTCCCTGGTGGCTCAGTGGTGAAGAATCCTCCTGGCAATGTAGGAGAGACAGGTTTGATCCCTGATTCGGAAAGATCGCACATACCTCGGCGCAACTGAGTCTGTGCTCCAGGGCCCGGGAGCTGCAACTACTGAACCCTGCTCGCCCCAGAGCCCGTGCTCTGGGACAAGAAGCCCCTGCAGAGAGAAGCCCGCGGACTCCAACTAGAACAGCCCCTGCTTGCCAGGAGAAAGTCTACAGGGCAGCAGAGACCCAGCACAGCCAAAAATAAATCAATGTCTTTTTAAAAATTAAATATTTCAAGAGAATTCATCATTTTTTAAGAATCACAATGTTAGACATGATTATTGTCAAGAAAGTAGCAGTGACTAGTGTTTTTTATCTGTATTATGGATATTTTACTTTAAACTGCTTTTACGTAACCTTATCAGATACCATCTTCTTGAAATCATAGCTTTGGTAATTCTCCCTCATACATATTAAATGGAATGATAGAAAACAGCAATAATGTTCCCCAAAGGTGCCCTGAATTCAATCAGGGAGAAATCACCATGGGCTGAAAACCTCCAGGAAGGGGAATGAAATGGGGGTGAAGAAGGCTTTGATTGATTTGGACCAAATCTGTATGAAATATAAGGAAAAAAAATTCTTGCAAGGTTTCAGGTTGCAGAACTGCATGATAGGAGTTCTTTAAAGAAAACTGTTACCTGATCTCTTTTCTTAGTTCGTCTTCTGCTGCTTGATTTTCTCCAGGGCAAATCTTTGCCCGAAACTTCCTATAATTCTGCTGACTTTCTTGTTGCTGTTCTTGCTGACACAACTGCTTTATTCGTTTGGCTAAAGAACTCAAGGAAAAATCAAGGGGCACTATTTTCTTGTTAATTTTCACAGCTACATCCACCCCGGACGCTGATGCGCTCTGGGTTTTCACCGACTCTGGGAGGACATCGGGATTTAAAGGAATCCCTTCTTTTTTAAAACGCTTTGCGTTTGGGGATGAGAGCTTCGTGGGCTGCGGCACAACTCTAGATGCAGAGCTGCTTTCTTCTTGGTTTAAATGGCACTTTGTGCCTGAAAGACGATGGTCAGTTTCAGGTAACTTTCCCCGAGACTCCACATTTTCTTGGGAAAATCTGTCCTCTGGGGAGCTTGACACCTGGTCAGTGCTGGGGTGGCCGCTTGTCTCGGGGGTGCTGGATGCCTCCTCGGAGCCAGCAGATGAGCTGTCGTGCCCCGAGTCCTCCTCCGCTCCACTCTGGCCATCAAGTCATGGGGCCCCTGAGCAGAAGTCCTCCCTTCCTTCCCAGGTTCAGAGATGCGCTTCCGGGAGCAGGGGGGGCCCAAAGCTCTAGGAAACTGGGCACTGCTTTTCTGTCTCGGAGAAACCTGCCTCGGATCGGTGGCCTTCGGACCCCGGGACTTGTTCTCAGTTGAGTGACGAAGGGAAAAGGCTTCTCTCAGCCTGGAAATGGTCACTACTCTTTTCTCTTCTCCCTGAGTTCTTAATGGGGCAGGATCATCCTTCTCTTCTGGCTCGGGCCTCTCCATTTTAGCCGAAGGCCTCTTTATTAAGTGACCTAAGTAGATGCGAACAGAGAAGGGCATCAGAGGCTGTGCAGAAATGGAATAATTGTTGCTTAGTCACTAAGTTGTGTCCGACTCTTTTGCAACCCCATGGACTGAATCCCAAGGCTCTTCTGTCCATGGGATTCTCCAGGCAAGAATACTAGAGTAGGTTGCCATGCCCTCCTCCACGGGATCTTCCCAACCTAGGCACTGAACCGTCTTCTGCATGGGCAGGCAGATTCTTTAATGCCGAGCCACCAGGGAAGCCCATGCAGAAATGGAATAAGGGGGTATTTTTACATAAACATGAACTTTGCACAAGAGGAGCTCTGTATGGCTGATTCAAGGTATGAAAGCAGTGCTACATGAACCAGGAAGGAGACACGAATTAAAACCACAATGTGATATGGCTATATACTCTTCAGAACAGATTAATTAAAAAAAAAATGCTTACAAGGTTGAGGATCCAATGGGATGCTTAAATACTGCTGGTGGTGGGGACACTGGTATAACCGCTTTGTAAAACTCTCTAGGACAAGTCTCATCTCGACGTGCCACTCAGTGATGAACACACGGGGGATGTAAAGGCAAATGGCAAAGTAAGAACCTCCCCCCAAATTCCCTCCTCCATGAGAAATAGGAGAAAATGGCAAATTATCAGAATCAACTTGTTCAGAACTCTGGAAATGGACAAAAGACTTGCCAAATCAGGGCACATTTACTGAAAGAGAAGGGGTGAGTCTTGGTAAGAATGGACCCCTGTATGGTAACAGAGGCAGCTGTGTCTCTTTTTACCCAGATTACCGTAAAATCTGCAGCAACATTCTTTCTAGGGTGACACATCCTCTCTGTCTAAAAAGGGAGATTTTCTTTCATGCCAAAAGAACACTTCACCTCCAAAAAAACTGAGGACAGGACCAGGACAGCTGCAGGCTGTAGAAGCCATTTACACGCTGGTGTCCTTCTTACCTTCCACATCCAGCAGCGGCTGCTGGCTGACCTGGAGTTTGTTAACATCACTCTCGAACATTCCTATCAAAGACGTCTTTAAAACTGCCAACAAAAGCTTCTCCTCTTGCAGTAAAATTTGCCTTTTATCTGGAGTAACGTTAATGTCGACACATTCTAAAGTAAAATAGAAAAGATGCTGATTAAGTCCACCTTAAGCAAACAGATCAACTACGCAAGCACTTGAGTAGGGAAATTACAAAAAGAAAAAAAGCAAACCCATGAAAAGATAGGTTAAAATTGCTAACTAAAATGTCATTTTAATCCTACTGAATCTGCTTAAAACTTATTCCTAGTACATTGTTGACAGATGTATAAACTGGTATAACAGGATCACATTCACTGAACCAACGATTCTACTTTTAGGAGTTTATCTTAAAGAAACAATCAGAGATATAGATAATGATTTATCTATAAAAAAAAAAAAAGAATTTAAATCCCCCAAAGCTGAAAACAACTAAAATAAGCACGAACATAAAAGTTCACAAATTAAGATATAGCCACACACTGAAATACAATACAGCTATTAATATTAGAATCATGTTTCTAATATTTACCTCTAAGGTTTACCCTAATGTTTACCTCTAAGGTTAAAGAGCACAATACAAAATTATCCAAAATTATTTTCTCATTCCAAAAAATATGGATATATATATACACTAGGCTTCCCTGGTGGCTCAGATGGTAAAGCGTCTGCCTACAATGTGGGAGACCCGGGTTCCATCCCTGGGTCAGGAAGATCTCCTAGAGAAGGAAATGGCAACCCACTCCAATATTCTTGCCTGGAAAATCCCATGGATGGAGTAACCTGATGGGCTACAGTCCAAGGGGTCGCAAAGAGTCGGACAAACAACTGAGCAACTTCACTTCACTTTCACCATTAGTTATATATATTTTTAAGTTATATATATATATATATTAGTTATATATATATATATATTTTAATTCAAATTGCACATATATATTTCTAAGCATCTTGACATCCTGGAACGTGAAGTCAAGTGGGCCTTAGAAAGCATCACTACGAACAAAGCTAGTGGAAGCAATGGAATTTCAGTAGAGCTATTTCAAATCCTGAAAGATGATGCTGTGAAAGTGCTGCTCTCAATATGCCAGCAAATTTGGAAAACTCAGCAGTGGTCACAAGACTGGAAAAGGTCAGTTTTCATTCCAATCCCAGAGAAAGGCAATCCAAAGAATGCTCAAACTACCGCACAATTGCACTTATCTCACATGCTAGGAAAGTAATGCTCAAAATTCTCCAAGCCAGGCTTCAGCAATACATGAACCGTGAACTTCCTGATGTTCAAGCTGGGTTTAGAAAAGGCAGAGGAACCAGAGATCAAATTGCCAACATCCACTGGATCATGGAAAAAGCAAGAGAGTTCCAGAAAAACATCTATTTCTGCTTTATTGGCTATGTCAAAGCCTTTGACTGTGTGGATCACAATAAACTGTGGAAAATTCTGAAAGAGATGGGAATACCAGACCACCTGACATGCCTCTCGAGAAATCTGTATACAGGTCAGGAAGTAGCAGTTAGAACTGGACATAGAACAACAGACTGGTTCCAAATAGGAAAATGAGTACGTCCAGGCTGTATATTGTCACCCTGCTTATTTCATTTATATGCAGAGTACATCATGAGAAACGCTGGACTGGAAGAAACACAAGCTGGAGTCAAGACTGCCGGGAGAAATATAAATAACCTCAGATATGCAGATGACACCACCCTTATGGCAGAAAGTGAAGAGGAACTAAAAAAGCCTCTTGATGAAAGTGAAAATGGAGAGTGAAAAAGTTGGCTTAAAGCTCAACATTCAGAAAACGAAGATCATGGCATCCTGTCCCATCACTTCATGGGAAATAGATGGGGAAACAGTGTCAGACTGTATTTTGGGGGGCTCCAAAATCACTGCAGATGGTGAGTGTAGCCATGAAATTAAAAGACGCTTACTCCTTGGAAGAAAAGTTATGACCAACCTAGATAGTATATTCAAAAGCAGAGATATTACTTTGCTGACTAAGGTCCATCTAGTCAAGGCTATGGTTTTTCCTGTGGTCATGTATGGATGTGAGAGTTGGACTGTGAAGAAGGCTGAGCGCCAAAGAACTGATGCTTTTGAACTGTGGTGTTGCAGAAGACTCTTGAGAGTCCCTTGGACTGCAAGGAGATCCAACCAGTCCATTCTGAAGGAGATCAGCCCTGAGATTTCTCTGGAAGGAATGATGCTAAAGCTGAAACTCCAGTACTTTGGCTACCTCATGAGAAGAGTTGACTCATTGGAAAAGACTCTGATGCTGGGAGGGAATGGGGGCAGGAGGAGAAGGGGACGGCAGAGGATGAGATGGCTGGATGGCATCGCTGACTCGATGGAGTCTGAGTGAACTCCGGGAGTTGGTGATGGACAGGGAGGCCTGGCGTGCTGCAATTCATGGGATCGCAAAGAGTCAGACACAACTGAGCGACTGAACTGAACTGAACTGAAGCATCTAGAAAAAACACTGGATAACAATAAACCATAATAACAGCTATCAGAAGAAAAATACCTAGATGAAATGAATTATTTTCAAAATCAGGGAAAATATTTAGTTGACTTTCTCCCTTGGCTGACATGAAAAAGTCACATTTTCCTAATAACACAATCAACAAAGTTCCAAGAGGCAAGCAGGAAAGCCTGTATAAAAAAAATTCTAAAATAAAATACTTTTAAAACTTTTAAATTTTTTTAGTTTATAAAAATGTTTACAGCCATTAACTGTTCTATCTGTCATATCTGAGCTTTATAATTTCATTTTATTCTTTCAGGAGTAAGTCACCAATTTTACTGAAACCTCAGCAGAACTTACCAGAATCAACAGAAACATTAAGAACAACAAATGGGTACTGATGTCGATTATACATGTGATAGACCTCATTCACAAGTCTGGAAACCTACACAAAAAAACAAAGATTAGAAAAGAATAAATGTTTCTTTCCCCAGTGTTCTAACAACACTGTAACCAACTATTAAAAGGATAGATTTTTAACAGCTTTCTTGAGGTAGAGTTGGCCTACAACAAATTGAACTTAAAGTGTACAACTTGATAAGTTCTGACAACACATACACGTTTGAACCCATCCCCACAATCAAGCTAATAAAGATACCAATCACCTCAAAAAGGTTTCCTCTTGCCCCTCCAAGGGGTATTTTTAAGTACAGATTCATAAAACTGAATCTTTTTTCCAATATGAAGATGCTCTTGAAGAGATGTCAGTAAAATGTGATGTAGTTTAAATGTTCATAAAATACATTTGCATGTACATAAAAGTGTATTTATATGATTTTATAGACTATCAAATGGCATTACCGATAAGCCATAAAATCACACCCATTATAATACAGTTTAAAAATTTAGAAGCTGAATCATATCTGGTTGATAGTAGTAATTTGGAGGAATTCTCTGCCTAGTGGTTAAGACCATACTTTCATTGCTGAGGGTGTAGGTTCAGTTCCTGGTTGAGGAACTAAGATCCCACCAGCCACGTGGCACAGCAAAAAACAAACCAAGAAGTAATTTTGAACGATCACTGGAAAACAGAAACTATTACTGAGGGATAATGTTGCTGAAGATGCAAAATCAAAACTGACCAGTAACAAATGCAATAATCACATCAAGACGATCAGTTTTAGTTTGAAGCAGAAGCAACCTGGGCCTTATTTTCCTGGAAAGTGGATAAAACAGAAAGAAAATACAGAGGCACAAGCAGGTGTGATGTTCTACACGAGTCTAGACAATAGTGAATGCTGAAAAATGTTCAGTGTCTTCTAATAGTGATAATTTTATGATAATAAATATATTGGTTATTAATATACATCCATATGTATGCACACACACACACATATATAATTGAAACCACTGTCTGGTACATATTTTTACAGGTATGCCAACAAAGGTCTGTCTAGTCAAGGCTATGGTTTTCCCAGTGGTCGTGTATGGATGTGAGAGTTGGACTATAAAGAAAGCTGAGTGCTGAAAAATTGATGCTTTTAAAGAACTGTGGTGTTGGAGAAGACTCTTTCGAGTCCCTTGAACTGCAAGGAGATCCAACCAGTCCATCCTAAAGGAGATCAGTCCTGGGTGTTCACTGGAAGGACTGATGTTGAAGCTGAAACTCCAATACTTTGGCCACCTGAAGTGAACAGCTGACTCATTTGAAAAGACCCTGATGCTGGGAAAGATTGGAGCAAGAGGAGACAGGGGCAACAGAGGATGAGATGGCTGGATGGCATCACTGACTCAATGGACATGGGTTTGGGTGGACTCCGGGAGTTGGTGATGGACAGGGAGGCCTGGCAGGCTGAGGTTCATGGGGTCACAAAGAGTCAGACATGACTGAGCGACTGAACTGAACTGAAAATAAGATAATTTATACATAACCAACAGGGACCTACTATATAGCACAGGGAACTCTACTCAATATTCTATAATAATCTAAATGGGAAAAGAATTTGAAAAACAGATATATGTTATGTGTATAGCTGAACCACTTTGCTATACACCTAAAATACAACACTACACTCCAATGTAAAATAAAAATCTTTTTAAAAAGAAAGAAACTAATAGCGAGACATCTAAAAATATTTTTTAAATGACAGTGATATAGCATTGTTGGTTTAAATAATATATTTGCATTAAAACAAACATGTTTTTAGAATAACACTGATTAGAAGAATGATAAAAAAGACAATTTACTCATGTTCTTGAGTCAGAGTCTCAAGTTCCACGTAAATTGCCTGTGTCAGAAAATGTTATTTAATAAAAATTAAAAGTGAAGGCTAAAAGAAAAAAAAAATCTAATCATCCCAAATCTTGAAATACCTTTGCTGGGTCACAAGGCCGCCGATTGATAAAGAAAAACTGTCTGTCCGTTGAACTTCTTCCCACGCCGTGAGCACAGTGCGAAATAAAACCTGAGATACTGTTCAATGTTAACGCCATTAGGACAGGATTTCAGAGTGGAAAGGATCAGACACTTATCACTCAGCACATTCTCAAAGTGAAGAATAAAGGCGACAAGCTGACAGGTATTAACATTTCAGGTAATGTGGGTCTGTGCTCCACTCTGGTGAATCATGAAAGGAACACAGACCCTCTGGAATGTCCCAAGATCCCATTACTGACAAATCCACCACGGGTAACTCAGTGGTTTCAAAACTGATTCATTTCGGCTCTCACTTTCCCTATTAAGTCCTCGGCCTCCACATAAGGAGCAGGTCTCACCCCACATTCACATTCTAGAACCTTCATGCAGTCCCCAACGAGCTGTCCACGGAGCCCAGGGACTTGAATCCAGGCTCTTCGCCCACATTCTCCTTCCTTTTAAAATCTGTTTTCAGTCAGAAAACTTGTTTCACTAACGCACTGGTTACGGGCTTATTTCACCTGAGATCTACCCCTGGAATATCGGAGTTTCTGTAAGACTGATACTGTAACATATAAAAGTGATTCTTCATCTTTAATTTCAGGCATAAGCCAAAGGCAAGTGGACAGATGGTAAACAGTATGGACTGTCACAAGGCCATCCCTGTTTATGGAAAATTGTCTATATTTTTCTTACACTAAACGTAATGGTGCTGGGCACTTCCCTAAGATCCAGAGTGTGGGGTCTCAGCCCCTGGACCACTGCAAGAGGCCCCGGGCTCAATCCCTGGCTGGGGAATAGATCCCACATGCCACAACCAAGAGTTCGCCTGCTGCAACTGAGAATAAGTAAATGAAGGAGCCTGCACGCCACAATTAAAGATCCTGCATGCCGCAACTAAGACCTCAGTACAGCCAAGTGAGTAAACCATTATTTAAAAAATAATGACGATGATGATGGATTGGACTCTGAGTAAGGCACCAGTGAAAATAAACTCAGCCTCTACCCCTCTCTGCCAGATCCCAATAAAACGAAACATATACATAATTTAAGAGTTATCCTACTTGTTCACCTGACAGACCCTCTTCTACAAGGGCTAACTCAATAGGAAACCCCCTAAAATGTACCAGTTACCCAGAACAGTTTGCATTTAGTACCTGACTCCCGCATATAAACCTGCTTCCTCAGCAAGCATACTGCCTACAGTTTTACGATGGACACAAGAAACTATAAACTTTAAGAGCATGATCTTTAAAAACAAAATCAAGAAAAAAAATTTCAAAAAAACCTGATGGTAATTTTCTGGGCAGCAATCTACTTACCAGAACAGGTTGTGCAGAGCTTGGGAACAGCTGAGCCCATATTCTTCGCAGATGGAGTCACTAGGGGGCAGCTGCACAAAGGGGATGAGGCTTTGCAACTGAAAGAAACCAAGGTTCATGGTGATTTCACGACCAAGTGAGAACTTCAACTTCCAAACTTCAGAACGGAAGCTGTAAGGAGAGCTCTGTGTCTCTTTCACAGCCAAGCTATCCATAGTAAGAGAACCGAGAATATCAGCGGTGGCTTTCTGCAGTTTTAGAGTAATTTTGATTTATCAGCGAAGTGAAACACTTAGGGCTCCTACTCATCCATTATCGATACACTGCCCACAAGGACTTCCCTGGTGGTGGGCTGGTTAAGAATCTGCCCTGCAATGCAGGGGATGTGGGTTCCTGCGCTGGTCGGGGAACTAGTATCCCACGTGCCTCAGAGCAACTAAGCACTCGAGCCACGACTACTGAGCCAGAACGCTACAACTGGAGAGTCCGTGGGCCACACGAGGGAGATCCCACAGGCCGCAGAGACCTGACACAGTCAAATATTCAAAAAATTATATGCCGACCCCGTGGACAGCAGCACACCAGGTTCTCCTGTCCTTCACTATCTCCCAGTTTGCTCAAATTCGTGTCCCTCGAGTCAGTGATGCTATCTAACCATCTCATCCTCTGCCACCCCCTTCTCCTCTTGCCTTCAAACGTTCCCAGCACCGGGGTCTTTTCCAATGCTCTAGTCTATTGAAAAGGAACAAAAGAAACTTGCCATAATCACAAGAGGGAGAAAACGATTTTATACAACCAGCCACCACTACCTGCTTCTGCCCAAACACCAATCCGATGTTTTCCTTCATGCTGGAGCTTCCGCTGGTGCACACCACAGGCTGCCGCTTGCCCTGCCCAACCTGATTGGTGCAGCTTATACGGACGCCCGCTGAAATGATGCAGTATGCCTGTAACACCTGAACCATCTTGGCAAACTCCTGTTGAAAACACACAAACCCAAGGACTCAAGGTTACTTCAGTTTTACAAGAATCATATGATGCTACACCGCCAACTCAAGGTTCTCATATCATCTTCCAATACGACAAAACCATTTATGAGTTGAATCTCCCAACATGGTATCCAAGAGCACTCAGAGGACAAGGCTCTTTTGCGTGCGCGCGCGCGCGCGCGCGCGTGTGTGTGTGTGTGTGTGTGTGTGTGTGTGTGTGTGTGTGTGCAGCACCAGCCAATGGAGCGACTCTCTTATGGGCACTCTTGCTGTTGTTGAGTCACCGAGTCCTATCCGACTTTGTGTGACCCTGTGGGCTGGAGCCTGCCAGGCTCTTCTGTCCCTGGGATTTCCCAGGCAAGAATACTAGATTGGGTTGCCATTTCCTTCTCCAGAGGATAAGGTTCCTAATGACATTTGGCTCCTTTCAAAAACATCCAAGTTTTCAGCTGTAAAAACTGAGACGTATGTTCCCTTTGACGTCAGAATCCCCACTCTGGAAATTTATCCTTGCGAAAAAGACAGTGGCCTAAACAATCAAAAATGTATTATGAAAATGTTTACTGAGACAATCTGTAGTTGTGAGAAATTAAAAACAACCTAAGCAGGGGCCAATTAATTACAGTATATCCATACAATGGTACCATGATATAGAATAATATTGTACCAGTTGACAAAAAAAGATGTCTACAATATACTGTATAAAAAGTCAAGGTATTGAACAGTGTATATAATATAATCCTAATTGTTAAAAAAAAAAAAGAAAGAAACATATGTAGAAAGATTGTATATACACATATGCATTTAAAGTCTAAGGAATACAAACCAAAGTCTGGGAGACAAGCAGGAACAGCACCAACTTTCTGCCACACACAATTCCACGTGATTTAAATGTTTCATATTCTGTATCACTTGATTTCCTAATATTAATATTTACCTTGACAACTTTTCTAAGATTTATGAATACATGAAACTAGGAGGAGACTGGAAAGACAAACCGAACTGTTACCCACGGTTGTCTCTGGCAAGTACAAGCTCTCTTATGCCTATGTTTCTGAGGCACAGATGTGTTTACCACACAATGCAAAATAATAATAAAAGTTTTCTCTGTATAAAAAAAAGTTTCATTTTTAAATTAAAAAAGAAACATTTTTTAAGTTTTTCTATACTTTGCAAAATTTATAAAGGTTTTAACTAGCACAAATTGCTTTAGAGGTAAAGAAAGTTTTAAGCAGCATATGTTTAAGTAATTTTTTGGATTATAAAAAACATAGATACAAAAGAGAAAGGCTCAAGGAAGACAGCAAAAATGATAGCAGATACAAGAAAAACCACTGGTAGCATTCATGCATCTACTCTCCCAGTCTTTCTTTTTTTCTATGCTGATTTAGGCCAGTTGCTTTGTTTTTACAAAACTGTAATCATATATATATATATATATATATATGTATATATATACACACACACACACACACATATATATATATATATATATACACATACACATCCATAGAAAAGAAAATGGCAACCCACTCCAGTATTCTTGCCTGAAAAATTCCATGGACAGAGAAGCTCGGCAGGCTACAGTCCATAGGGTCACAAAAGAGTCAAACACAACTTAGCAACTAAATAGCAACTTTCATACATGTGATTACATACATACATATTTACACATACACATATATACATATATAGACCATTTCTAATTGCTTTTTAAACACAACAGTTATATAATATGCAGCTATTTCATTTTCATTCCAATTCATAAAAGTTATACTGATTCACTTTTCAGGGAACCAAGAAAAATTATCTTCTTGAAAAATACAGAGAGGATCAAAAAATAGACTCCCATACTAGAAAACCTTCTAAGCACAATTTGATGATTCATTCCAAGAAAAGAAAAGGATAAAAGTTGGGTCTTTTAGGGAAAGAGATGAGCTAAGGACCTCTCCAAATATTAAAAAATTAAAGGAAGAGAAAGAACAGTCGTGCAAACCAACCTGATTGATTTTGAACTACGGTCTGGTCACCACACTCTCCAGACTCCTGCAAGTCAGGATTCTAGATTCATTGTATATATTTTTTTTTTTTGGCTGCTCTGGGTCTTCGTTACAGCATGCGAGATCTTCAGTGTGGCATGCAGGCTCTCTTAGCTGCAGTGCAGTGTGTGATCTCTTAGCTGCAGCACGCGGGATCTAGTTCCCTGATCAAGGATCAAGCCTGGGCGACCCCCTCCCCAGGCACTGGGGGCATGGCGTCCCAGCTCCTGGACCACCAGGTAAGTCCCTTACCCTACCTTCTTAATATTCCTTTGAAACTCCTTATGGCGCACAGGAAGCGTATAAAATAGCTGCTGCACGCTGACTGTCGTCCCCTTGGGTCGTGGGTAGGGGGTTTTCTGGAGGATTTTTCCATTGTGATCAAATACCAATCGAGTCCCAACCTTCACAGACGTATGGCAGGTAGAAATAGTCACATCACTATAAGAAAAAGCCAGCACAGCACAGTCAGCTAAAGACGCCCAGGTGCTGGACATCATGTGCTCGTTTTCTCACTTCCATTCTCTCAAAACTCTTCTAAAAAGATGCTTATCCTTCCGAGATCATCAAGAGAGATTAAAGGGGTGAGGAATCGTCACAAAATCTAAAGCTTGGGCCCCAGTAAATAGTGAGAGAGTTCTGTAACTATTTTGTTTTGATGAAAGCCTTGATACTTGCTTTGGTTAAATTGCAAAATAAAAGATCGTAAAACTTCTGAATTCACCAATAAAGATTTATTTCTCTGTTTAGCTATCATACTACTACTCTAACAAAATCTTAAATGTTGTGCAGCTAAATAAGTGTTTAGCAAAATTTTTCCTCAACATCAAAATAAATTAAAATCAATAGTACATGGCATCTATATTTATCTATATGTTACTTTTTTAAAATTTCATTTATTTATTATTTATATGGCGGTACCAGGTCATAGCTGCAGCATTTGGGATGATCTTTCTTGCAGCAGGTGGGATATTTAGTTGAGTGATGTGAGATCTAGTTCCCTGACCAGAAATGGAGCCCAGTCCCAACCACTGGACCAGCAAAGAAGTCTGTATGTGACACTTGCTCGCTCGTGTCCGACTCTTTGTGACCCCATGGACTATACAGTCCGTGGAATTCTCCAGGCCAGAAGACTGGAGTGGGTAGCCTATCCCTTCTCCAGTGGACTTTCCCACCCAGGAACTGAACCGGGGTCTCCTACATTGCAGGCAGGATTCTTTAACCAACTGAGATATCAGGGAAGCCTAGCTATGTTACTTTTAAATTGAGAAGTTTCTGCTTTAACAAGGATAACAATTGTTTTATAATATTATATACTATTTATTTCATTTCATTCATTCATTGCTTACATTTCAGAAATATTACCACTTAGGTTGACAATATGATAACACAGAACAGATAAGCTACAAGTTGAGAATATTCCTATGGAAAAGTGTAAAAAAAAATTATTCTAATCAGACTTCTCAATTTTCAGAGAGATTTTTAGAAGGGGTAAAGTTAGAGGATAAAAACATTGCATCACCTCAGTGCACAGAGTGAGCTCAGAGCTTCCCCTCGAAAGCCGAAAGTTTCAACCTGAGTGAGGTCAGCAAACTCCTGAATCTTCGAAGTGTGATGTTTCAGAGCTGAGAGAGAGGTGAGGTGTCTAAGTCCAAGACAGCGCAAATGATGGAGCAATGAACACACAGAGCACGCACCCAAGTGACTGGGTTTAAAAGCTGTTTTTGTGTTTCCTAAGACAGTGTTACCCCAAGTTCTCAAACACTGGGCCCAAATATTTTAAAATAGGATTAGCAAAATACCACTTACTTAAGCCTTCAAAATTTTCTTCTTCTACCCCACATCCATTGTCTGAAACTTCGATGAGCTCCACTCCATAGTCTTTAAGCCTGAGATCTAAAAATGTTAAAGAACTGACTTCTTAAATTGATCGACATGAAAAGACTTTAGAGTGAAAGACAATAGTTATAACTGACAAAATGCAACTTTGAGTCCTAACTATATTTATTTAAATACACTACTGTCGTCTTGTGTATTTTATTCTTTAAAGTCTTTCTTGGCTATTTACTAGCCCAATAAAGTAGTTTCGTTTTTTTTTTTTCTTTCCTCTTTCCTTCAAGACGATAATTTTAACATAGCCTTGAAGAGAACAGGTTCTAGAATCAGACTCCCGGGGGTCAGACTTACTAGCTAAAGCTCAAAAAAGGCAAATTCCTTATGCCTTAATTTCCTCTTTTGTAAAATGGAGATAATTATTGCAATAGTAATTCCCAATCTCATAAGATTACTCTGCAGACTAAATGTTACCTACACAGTTCTTAGCACAATACCTGCCTTTCACATAGTAAGAACACAATAAAAGTTAAGTGCTATTATTATGATTACTACCTAGCCAAGTACTAGGCACATAATAGGTGCTAAATTTATGTTTTAACTACAGTCTTATTTTTTATGCTTAAATAATAACTTCACAGCATATCAATGATCATCTTACTATTTCTTGAATAAAAGAGCATAACCTGATTATTTCTTGTAGCTTAAAACTCTCCCAAACTTACCAATACTAGTTGCACCGGCATCCACACTATTTTCTACCAACTCCTTCACAGCAGTGCTTAGACCAAGTACCACTTGCCCAGAACAAATCTGATGGACTGACTTCCGATCGATAGGTTTGATGGCCTTAGCAAGTTCTGAACTAAAGAAACCAGTTACAAGAGACAAAGCAAGTAGGCAATTATGTATTTTCACCCTGGTTTGAACTGTGGGAAACAATTCATCTCTGTTATCAGTTAACTGGTCTAATCCATCCATTACATTAATATATCCAATAATTATACTCATAAATATAAATGTTGGTCTACAATCCTTAAACATGCCAAAAATCTTCTGAATGGATACATCAAGTAAAGTAGATATTTAAAATCTAATTATACTGGGATCTAGATGGGGGAGACACATGTTCCCCTCAAGCTATGGGTCAATAAACACAGTAGGACCTTCTTTCTTGAAAACTGAAAGCAATATTTCCCCACAATTTGAAAAACCAAGTTTGCTGGGAAATCCAGTATTCATGTCAAAATCAAAACCATCCCACAATTAGGTACCAGCTGGATAACTATTCCTAACGTTGCCTTCAAATACCCACTCCAGGGGCTTCCCTGGCGGTCCAGCAGTTAAGTATCCACCCTGCAAAAGGGAACATAGGTTCAAATCCCGGTTGAGGAACTAAGATCCCAAATCCCACAGAGCAACTAAGCCTGAGAGCTATAACTAGAGAGTCTGTATGCTCAACAAAAGATCGTGCCTGCCACAATGAAGACCAAACCGAGCCAAAAAAAAAAAAATCCTCACTCTGAATGCAGGCTGCCAGCTCCTATCTTGGCAAAGGCCCTCAAAGTCATGACTGTACTTCCTTTCAGAATTTTCCAAAGAGTTTGTCTCTGTTTTGTCTCTACTTCGATTAATCCCCCATGATACCACCAGTTACTTTAGAAACCACGAAACCCGTCAAGTAATTTTACTTTTTCAAGAACTCACTAGCCCGCACTGTCTGCTCCGTGCTAGTGTGTGTACCGTCATGTCTCACTCTCTGCGGCACGCTCCTCTCTCCAGGAATCATCCAGACAGGAATACTGGGTTACCATTTCCTCCCACAGGGCATCCTCCTTACCCAGGGATCAAACCCACATCTCTCAGGCCTCCTACACTGGCAGGCAGATTTTTTTTTTACCACTACTTGTCACCTGGACACAGTATATCCTGGGTGAAAGTGAAAGGCATTCAGCCGTGTCCGACTCTCTGCAACCCCATGGACTACACAGTCCATGGAATTCTCCAAGCTAGAACACTGGAGGGGGTAGCCTTTCCCTTCTCCAGGGGATCTTCCTGACCCAGGAATCTAACCCAGGTTTCCTGCATTGCAGGCGGGTTCTTTAACCACTGAGCCACCAAGGAAGCCCAAGAACACGGGAGTGGGGAGCTTATCCCTTCTCCAGGGGGGATCTCCCGGATCCAGGAATCAAACCAGGGTCTCCTGCATTGCAGGCAGCTTCTTTATCAACTGAGCCATCAGGGAAGCCCATATCCTCGGTAAATCCTTGTCAAAAAAAAAAAAAATCCTTCCTCTTCATTTTACCTTGCAAAAAATTCTACTCAAATTTGTCTTAAATGTAAAAACTGCAGACAAGACCACATAAAATGGAAAAAAGTACGTCTAAAAATAAGTTGATTTGGCAGGACATCCTATACGTGCAAGCTTTGACATTTGGTGGAGATGCAACATCTAAACAGAGAATCTGGGATCACGAATCTGACAACTATGAAGCAATGCTACCCGAAGATCTGCTAACCCCGAATTCAGTGTCTCTGCGGGTAACCGAGATACAGAAGCACCGCGTCCTTTAAAATTGTGCGGCTATGCAAATTCGCATGTGTCTTGAAGCCGCCCCTAAAACAACCCTCAATTTAAAAAGAGAGAGAGAGCGCGCAACGAGGTAACAAGGAAAACAATTCCGTCTACTGGGATTTCAAGCTCCGGGTTCAGGTCCGCGGATGAGTGGCAACGTCCGGAGAGGGGGCCGAATTCCCCGCGGACCCCGACCTCAAAGTGAACCCACAGGGCGGCGGGTGTGGGGCGCACTGAGGAGCCCGATCCGGGGTCTCCGTGTCGCCAGCTCGTTCTGCGCCGCGGTCACTTTCCCCTCCGTTCCAGAGTCCTGGAACGCCGTGGGCCTTAGTCAGGGCGACCGCGAGAGAACCCTGCAAGCTCGGCTCACCTCGGCCCGTCAGCTCGCTCCATGGATGCAGAGCCTGAGGCGGGACTCGGAGCTGCTCGCGCCGCCGCTCCCGCGGACGCCCGGCCGCCCATTGGCTGCTTCCCACACAGTGCCCTGC